>PVJA010012880.1:0-50865 GCA_004027025.1 Myocastor coypus
TTTTTTTTTTTTTTTTAGGGTCTCACTACTGAGTCATAGTGATCCTCCTGTTTGTACTTCCCAAGCGCTGGAATTACAGACGCGCGCCACCATGCCCAGTCTCTATGTCAATTTTTTAAAGAAAGCTTTTCTTCACCTTTTTTTTTTTTTTTTAAAATGTATTTGGTATAGTATTTCACTACACAGCTTGGACTGATAGTTATCCTCCTGTTTTTAGCCTCCCCAGTGCTAGGATTGCAGGTATGTGTCACCACACCTGGTCTCAGTGGTCTGCTCAGAGCACCTGGGAATGGGGCTGGGACCAGCATGATGGGTTATACTGGGAAGGAATTTTTTTTTTTTTTTTTTTTTTCTGGCTCAGGCTGCCTTCAGGATGGGTCTGGGATTGAACCAACATCCCCTGTGCCTGACTGGGATTGCCAGCACAAGCACTTAAACCACTAAGCTAACCTGATGCTTGGGATTGAACTCAGATCCCTGTGCTTGCCTAAGCAAACAGTTTGCTGAGCTATCTCGCTGGCCCTTCTCTTCACCTATTAATGTTGGATCTGGCTACAGGTATTATGAATGATTCTACTGAATTTAATAGAACTTTTTAATCTTATACCATATGTTCATATTTTTTCCTGAAAATATAAAGTCAAAATAAAATTTATCCATAATTTCTCTGCTCAGAGATAAGTACTGTTAATATTTTAGCATATTCTTTATATAGATTTTAGAATATTTACTGGACTAGATAATGCTTCCAAAGAATATTTTGATAGCAATGACTTAAAAAAGAGAATAAGAACCAAAATCTTTGCAAAAAGTATTATGATTTATAATTATAAAATAATTTAAAAAGAGATTGTTCTCTCTTAGTGTTCACATACTCTGTTTATGGGTACTTTGCCACTAAGATAGACCTCATTTCAAAAGGTGGTATTTTGTTTTCAATTGAATATAATTTAATAACTAGTATGGGTCACTGACATTTTCCTCTTTAAAATCATTTTGCTTATTAAAGATTTTGGAACTCAGTTCTTAGTCTTCTTCAAAAATATTTTTGGTAATTATTATACTACAAAAATTATATACACACACACACACATGCACACACACACACACACACACACACACACACATTTGAAACACGTCACATTTGAAACACGTGAAGAATCCTTTAGCACACTGGTTGTAGAGCTCTTGGTTCAGTGCACCCAGAGGAAGGGTGTGAGTCTGTTTCTACCAAGTGCCCATCCCAACGCTGCTGCTGGCCTGAAGACCATCCTTTCTGAATCCTGATATCCTGTCACAGACTAGAGGAAGTTTCTCCTAACACTGCAAAAGTAGTTTCATGCTTACAATTTAGCATCTTCTATTTATTATATTTCATGTAGCAGAGACAAAATGTAAGTTTTATTGAGGATTTTTAAGATGAAATTTTATGGCCTAGTTTTAATGAGAATGTTAAGAATTAGCATAAAACATATAGGACAGTAGTGGCAAACCTATGACGTGCATGCTGTAGCTAGCTGTTTGTATCATTGAAAGCTCTAAAAGGTTTGCTATCATTGCTATAGGAGGTCAACTTAAAGCTCTATAAGCAGTAATACGTAGGGGCAGTTTCTTATATATAAGCAGTAATACGTAGGGGCAGTTTCTTCAGTTTTACACTTTCAATATTCACAACATAAAGTCATGGTAAATGTCTTTGGTGATAGATATATCAATACCAAGATCTAATCATTAGTTGTTATATGCATGTACTGAAATGCTACTTTGTACACCATAAATATGTAAAATTATTATGTGTTAATTAATCATAAAAATCTTTAAAAATTTTAACTCCAAGACTACAGTTATGTATTTGGGATTCTAATAGCAAGTAAAGGAATGAACAAAAAATATAGGGTATATTTTAGCTTATGTATCTGCATGGAACAACGAAAATCATTCCATATTTTCTAAACCCTACTATTCTGGATTTCTTCCTTAAACTTCACATTTAGTCATTGTGTGGATTTCTGCAACCCATGATGGTTATATAGCTACAGATAGCCCTGCCCCTCAGAAACCTCACGTTTTCTAAAATATTCAAATCCTCTGATGCATTATGAGATATTTGCAAGTATATTGCCAAGTATGAGGCATGTATAGTGCTGTCAGAGCTTTACTAGGAAACCATGCACCAGTCTGGTAACTTAGTAAGTTTTATTCAAAAATGTCTTTATAAGTTGGGCATGGTGAAGCATGTCTGTAATTCTACTATTCAAGAGGTTGAGGTGGCAGGATTATTATAAATTTGAGGCCAGTCTCAAGGAAAAAATGTGCAAAAGAAAAGAGGAACTAGGAAGGGGGATGTGGAAAGGGAATGAAGTGAAAAGAAAAACATAAAAGGAGTATAAAATGAAAATAAAATTTTGTAATGAGAAAGGAAAGAAGGGTTGAAAAGAGGAGAGGGGATTGGGAGAAAAACAATGAAGACATAGCATATATAGGTACATATTCTGTACAATGAAAATGATCATACGTATATCTAAACTGTACCAATAAACTTAATAAAATATAAATAGGTAACTTTTTCAGAAATTAAAAAATGAATAAATTGTGAACTTCTCTTACCCATGTCTTTTCTCCTCTTTAATTCTAAGAAGTTCTGGGTAATAGGGCATAATTTCAATAGCTGTGGCTTTGATTCAAAATGTGGGAATTTTCTGGTTCTTTTATTCCACCAGTAAGCTTTAATTGATAATTCTGTCACTCAAAATCTCTACCCATATTGCTGCCTTGGTTTTTGTTTCCATAACCAGAAATAGAAAATAAAAGGGTTGTATTTTGTGGCCTTGAACATGCTGACTAACCTTCAGAAACAAAAAATCACTTAATAAGGATGAGGGGTTACATGTCAAGAAATAGTTATTATAAATAAAGTATAATTCCAGATTCTATAAAGTTGAGACCACAAACACATTAGGTAATGCTCCAAATACAACCAGAATATGTGGCTACTTAAATAGTAATTTTTCATTTAGTGAGTGTTCTAGGCTAAGATTTATGTATTTTTTCATCTTCACAGCACATTGCAAGTAGGGGTTTATTATTAATTCTAATCATTTTATACATGATAGAATTGAGCGTAGAGGGTGAGTTGCCATTTTATTACAAAAGGCTTAATTCCAGCTGAAGAGGCCCAGGGTCACTTCACTGGTAACTTCCTGAAGTGCCTGAGGTACAGGCTGTCTAGTCACAGTAGATAGCTAGCAGTTGGACAGCAGATAGAAGGAATTCTGCTGAGAAGTAAGAGCTGGAACCAACCAGACTCCTTTCTGGTGACTACCCCAAACTCATCTTGTACCTAGTTACAAAGGACTGGAAGCAAGACCCTGCTCTGTGTTCTGTGGTACAATCAGGCAATGGCCTTGGCTGGTGGCCACTCCCCCTACCTCTTACCAACAATTCATTGTCGTTTGCTTATATCCTGTCCGTCTCTTCTCCCAATGGTCTTTCTTGATTTTCAATATTTTCATGTGACTGAACATTGTCTCTAGTCTTTTTGGTTTACCTAGTTATTATTTTGCTTTCTCCTTTGTTCTTTCTCTTCTATCCTCTTCTTCAGCTTCCCAAATTATGATCAGTGGGGATCATAATTTGTCCTTCAGACTCGATTCTACTGTGTTTTTCTTCAGTTATTCCCCTGTTTCATCCCATATCCCTTTTAAATTCCCCTTCCTCACAGGATAAAATCATTCTACCAAGTTTTTCTTGGATATTAATATATAACTATAAATCCTGTGCTTATGGCTAGAGATAATAAATTAGCAATTATCACAGTTTGTCACTTTCTAGGCCATGCTTGATATTATTATTGCTAATTGTTCTGCTTTATTCAGGATGCCATACCTATTACAAGTTGTTTACCCTTTTATGACAACATTGTAATAATCTGGGGCATAGCCATCCCCATAGAACATTAGAAAAGGACTGGGATAAAGGATACCATCTAATATGACACCATCTACTAATAAAAGCATGCTTTTGAAAAGTTGAATGGCTATGTCATTTCGTAAGTCCAGAAAACAAATCTGGAACTCCTCATTTCTGGAAAACAAATCTGGAACTCCTCAAACTCTACTCTACTCTCTTTTTAAATTTTTATTCATTTTAATGAGAAAAAAAGATAAAATAGCAATGAAACAGTTTCAAAACAGAGTAGAACAGTTACAATAATTAATACATTGCATATTGTTATCTTCGTAGTAGTTATTCAGAGGACAAGATGCAGACATGATATCTTGTCTAGACACTATTAGTACGAATATTTCCTCCTTGTTTATTTTTTAAGAGAATAAAAATCACTTAAAAATCATTAAAAACAATACAAAATTTCACTAAACAAAATAATAGGAATTAAACAATGGCTATTATATTGCATAATGTTATTTTCAAATTATTTATTTTGATTATGAGATATAAGCATGCAAAATTGATTTTAAAAGTTATAAGAAATTAAAAAGGAAAAGAAAAATAAATTTCAGCATTAACTACTCCTATTGATAAACCAATGGAAATCAGCAGTAGACTGATCCAAGCTCTCCTGTATATATATATATTTTTCCTTTGATTTTTTAATTTCTTTTGTTGTTTTTTTCATCCCCCTCTTTTCCTTCACTTTGAACAGGTCCTTTCCCTTTCACAGTATCAATTGTAACTTTCAGATTTTTTTACTCCTTCAGGTTCTTACTCTAGCAAGAAAATATAATGTTTGCACATGCTGATCTGATTTATTTTGTGGTGTCTAGTTGCATCTATTTACTTATAAAAAGCTCACATCTATCTTTTTTAAAGCTGAGTAATACTCCATTGTATAAAAAATACCACATCTTTTTTTATCAGTTCCTCAGTTGATGGACATTTGGGTTGTTTCCAAGATTTGGCTGTGACAAATTGTGCTGTTATCAATATGGGTGTACATATATCACTGTGGTATGATGTTTTCCATTCACTTGGAAGAATACACAGAGGGGAATAACTGGGTTAGAAGGGACTTACAATACCAACTTTAAGAGACATCTCTGCACCAATTGCCACAGTGGTTGTACCAGTGTACACTCCCAACAACAGTAAACAGGGCTGCTTTTTCCTATACTGGCCCTCTAGCCCTTGTTATGGTTTGACTTCTTCATGATAGTCATTTTCTGGCCTAAAATTTAATTTCAGTATTATTTTAATTTGAATTTCTCGAATGATCAGTGATTTTGAACATTTTTCCAGATATTTATTTTCTACTTAGTTCTTTCTCTGAGAAGTATATATTCATGGCAGATACCCATTTTTGGATTGGGTCTTTGAATTTGGGGAGGGCATGTTTTTAAATTCTTTACATATTCTAGATAGAAATCTTATCTGAGGGACCGTTGGCTATGCATATTTCCCAATTCATGGATTTTCATGTTAATCTGTTAGTGATTTCTTTTGACATGAGAGAATTTAAAAAAAAAAAAAAAAAAAAAAAAAACTGAGTTCCCAACTATTGCTTCATTGAAGTATTTTCTGTTCAATTAGGCTTTTGTTTATATACTCTCTACCTACCCCTATGTTTTCAAAATTTCTATATACTTCCTCCTCCAGAAGATTAGTGTTTTTGTTTTAATATTTAAATATATGACCAATTTTGACTGTAGTTTAGTGCACAGTGATATATATGAGTCTAATTTTAGCCTGTAGCATGTGGCTCCAGCACCATTTATTAAATAGGCTATCTTTTGACCCCTTTTGTCAAAGATAAGGCATGTTTGTTGTAGTGTCTACATCTTCAAACCTATTCCATTTATCCTCAGGTCTGATTTTTAAAATAAATTTTACAACATTATTATCATTATTATTATTATTATTATTATTATTATTATTATAGATGTGTGCCACCACACCTGGAACAGGGCAGAGATGGCATGCCCAAGGGATCCAGGGCCAGCACAACATGCAGGGCTGGGAACTGAACTCAGGCCCTTGTGCTTGCAGTTAGGTTTTTATGCCTCTGAGCTATCTCCCAGGATAAGTATATTTCTAAACATCATATGATTAAATATTTTCAGAAGAGATAAAACATACAAAAATGCATGATTGACAACCCAATGATCTGTGGCAAGGTCACACACACACACACACACACACACACACACACACACAGAGTCACCATTGTGCTACTAAGCTCAGAACATTCTTTATGTTCATTTCTAATCAGCCACAATGACTTCTTCCTCCATAAACAATCACTGATTACTTTTATGGAATTCTATAGTCTATGTATGGAATATAGTTTACATACATTTTATCTAACTTCTTTCACTTCGAATTGTTTTTTGAGATTTGTTAATAGTCCTGTGTAGTCAGGATTCTTTAATTTTTATTAATCACATTAATGTACAATGATTTATTCATTTTTTATGGATATTTGAATAATTCATAATATTTGATATTATGAATAAAGCTGTTATTGAAGGTCTCTGCATTTTGGTGTACATCTACCTGCCTTTCTTACTGTAATATACCTTTGGAGTAAAATTACTGGATCCTAAGATAGAGAAATGTCAGTTAATTTAGTTGAATATGTAAAACAGTTTTTGGAATTGTTCAGTGTAAACTCTCACCAATAGCTGTTGAATGCTCACAACAGTTACATTCTTTCACTAGGAATTACAAACAGTTAGAATTGTGTTTTTAGTAGAAATTCTGATGGTTATATAGTTACAACTCATAGTGGCCTTATTTTGCAACTTTATTAAAAATATTGAAATACTTTAATTTTTTTCTACAGAAAATTTTCAATGTGTACAAAAATAAAAAGAACTGTTATAAATGTTTCTGTTTTTTATCATATAACCTCATCTATTAATGTCCTGTCATTCTCTATTTTCAGTGTATCACCCATATATACTCTTACCTTATTACCTTTTACTCTTTTAAAATTTAAATGTGATACATTGAGAAACATTGTTACAATTGAATAAATGGAAACACCAATGTAACCAACTCTAACACCTCTATCATCTTCTTCTAAAATTCCCTTGCATCCCCACTGAAGGTAACACTTTATCGCCACTCAGTGCAATCTTTGCTTCACTAATTTTTGCGAAGCATAAGAAATCCAGTGTGTTTGGAGTGTGTATGTGGAGTTGTGGGAGTGCCAGGTATAATAATGTCCTCTATTTTAGATCTTTTTAGGTATTTTCTGAATTAACTGAATTAACTGATTTCCTATAATCCTGAAGGTCGGTTGGTGAGTCGGATGAAACTCAGAAGTTTCTCACTCAAAACTAGTGAGTGATGGTGTTATGGTTAATGTCTAGTTGTCCCTGCAAAACTTCATGTAGTCATTGGGTGGGGACTTCTATAGATTGAGACTTGACTCATGAGTCACTGGGATTATGTATTTTAGTACTGATGGGATTATCAGTCTGAGTAGGGGTGGGACTATGGGTGTGGTCTAGGGTAGATATCCTAAGGCAGAGAGCCTGATAGGAATATAAAGAGACAGAGAGACAGACTAGAGCTGTTGCTGTCTGCTGCCCTGTTTGGTTGGCTACCTCTGCCACCATTTTGTTGCTGTTCCGCCGCCATGAACTGGATGCTCTCTGCCCTGTGCCACTCAGCCTTGGGCCGGACGAATATGGACTGAAATCTCCAGTAACTGTGAGCTAATAAACCTTTCCTTCCTTCATTTTGAGTGTCGGGTATTTGTCCCAGCAATGAGTAAAAAGTAACTAAGACAGAATTTGGTACCAGGAGTGGGGTCGTTGCTGTGACTATTCCTGACAATGTGGATTACTAGCTTTTGGGAATGGCTTATGGGAAGAGATAGGAAACGTTCAGAGATACCAGCTAAAAACAAAGTACTAGAATGGCTTTGGCTGTTCAGCTTGGGCGGCTCTGGTCAGAGCTTAGACCAGAAGACTGACAGAAGGCCTGCCTGTAAAGACCAGGCTGAGGAGGCTTCTGCTGGAAAAAAGGACAGCACTGGTCATTGGACTCCAGATGATTTGTGCTATGGATTGGCTGAAAGTCTTTCAGAATTTTGCTTGTGCCCAGAGACTTTGCCTGAGACCAACATTAAGCATGGCAGACTGATATCTTTCAAGAGACATTTCAAAGCAGCAAACTATTGGGGCAGTGGTGTGGTTGTTATTGGTGGATTTTAGCCAGATTTACATTCAAAATCAAGAGCAAAGAGCCAAGAAGGCTGATTTAAAATGTGAGTTTGGCCAGAAAGGAAGCACCAGGAAAGCTGTGGACTGCAAAGATGGAGCCTAAAGGATCTACATGGCTGGGAAGGAACCAGAATCAAAAGATTGGCCTGAGACCATCACAAGAGGTGGCAGCTCTCCACCCTTTGCAGCCTCAGAATTGCAAGCGAGAGAGGCTCTGCCTTAAGAAAGCCACAGAGACCCAAGTACCAGAATGGCGGTAGTGGCCAAACTGGGTTCCGAAATGGCACCCACATGGAGAATATGTTTTTCGGAATCAGGGTCAAAGTGCTCGGCGATCGAAGCCCTTGACCCCTTCAGCCAAGAGACAGGGAAGCCTGGCTACTGCTCCAGCTGGCAGCAACCCTTGGCATTATCCACATAGATGTATGCAGAATGTGGGAATTCTGAGGTTAAGGATTCCACCTCGATTTCAGAAAAAGGTCTGGGAGGCCAGGCAGTGTGCCTCTGAGAGGGAAGTATGTAAAGTTATGTGTGAGAAGCCTATTCAGTGGAAACCCCATAATTTTGGAAAAGCCAGGAACGCGGATCATGCAAAGAGGGAGCAATGCCGGCCTAAAAGAGAAGCCATGGACACTCTGACCAAGAGTGCCTTAGGGATGGAGCTGCATGGAGCCCACAACTCAGTGCAGACTGCTTCAGATGCTCCAGTTGGAACTATTAGATTTAATGTTATCCCTGCTGAATTTTGGACATGTGTTGGTCCCAATGTTTTGTATTACCCTGTTGTTTGCAACTTTTGGAATTGTAATGTTTATCTTATGCCTTTGAATGTTGGATATGTTTAACTATTCTATTGTACAGGGGCTCACAGTTGAGAGTTTGCCTTGGATGTTGGAGGAGACTTGGGATTTGGATTTATCAACAGTGCTGAAACCATTGGGAACTTGGCAACTCTTCCAGATGGACTAAAATATCTTTTGTATAAAGGGATATGTATGAGACTTTGGGGGTCCAGGGGTGGAATGTTATGGTTTCTGTCTAGTTGTTCCCCCAGAGCTTCACGTAGTCATTGGGCGGGAACTTCTATAGATTGACACTTGATTCATGAGTCACTGGGATTATGTATTTTAGTACTGATGTGATTATCGGTCTGAGTAGGAGTGGGACTATGGGTGTGGTCTAGGACAGATATCCTAAGGCAGAGAGCCTGATAGGAATATAAAGAGACAGAGAGACAGACTAGAGCTGTTGCTGTCTGCTGCCCTGTTTGGTTGGCTACCTCTGCCACCATTTTGTTGCTGTTCTGCCGCCATGAACTGGATGCTCTCTGCCCTGTGCCACTCAGCCTTGGGCCAGACAAACATAGACTGAAATCTCCAGTAACTATGAGCTAATGAACCTTTCCTTCCTTCATTTTGAGTGTCGGGTATTTGTCCCAGCAACGAGTAAAATGTAACTAAGACAGATGGTGATAGGACATAAAGGTTTTCTCACCCCAAAAACATGTTCTTTAAACTAATGGTTCCTGTTAAGATTGGCTTGAACAACAGATTTGTTTGAACTGTCATGGTGTGGAATATTAGCATAAAGGAGAGTGCGATTAGAGAGATCATGGCTGAGAGATGAGGTTTGGCACTAGAAAGTTCACAATATATGTAGAGAAAGATTATTTTATTGATATAATAAAAGTACAGTGCTAGGTTACATGTTGAGGATACATGAAAGAAACCTTGGAAATAGGTGATTTTTAATATGTTTTCTGACTCCAACGCTTCTACTTTGAGCCCTTGAATGGATAGCAACATTATTGTTAAAATAGGGAGGAACAGGTTCGGTTAGAAGATAAATTCACTTTTGGTTTTGCATATTTCAAGCAGCCTGCGGGAGATTCATATAGTTTCTGTCATAAACAGTAAACAATATAACTTAGAGGCTTCAGGGATAGGTTTGAGCTGGAGATAGATATTTTGGAATCGTCAGAATAATGCAGCTTGGGGGCCCGGCGGGATGGCTCAGTGGTCTAAAGCACCTGCTTGGGAAAGCTTGGGCGGCTTCAGGGACCGCGGTTTGATCCCCGGCACCACATGCTGCGCCAGCCCTGCCCTCGGGGCAGGCTGAGCCGGCCATAAAAATGAGTGAATAAACAAACAAAGGTTCTGAAACAAGAAAAAAAAAAAAAAAAAAAAAGAATAATGCAGCTTGAAGCACAGAAGCTCTGAACTCAGACCTAGGATTAAATATGAGCTCAGAAACAATTTTTTGTTGTAAAGAGAATAATACCTAACTTAAGATCTCTTTAGGGATTCAACAGATGTTGTCTGAATTTAATAATGATTTTATCAGCTATTGTTATGACTATAATACAGTTTACTGTGAAAAACCTCCATTATAACAAAAAGCACCTTTTTTTCATGGAATTCAATTATATGCTCTCTGAAGTGCATTTGAGTTACAGAGCAGTAAGGTATGGGTTTAGTGCTCCTAAGGCAGCATGGTGCATGGCCAGCAAATGTGCCTTTAGTATAAGGCTGTGTGTCTTCAGCGCTTTCCCACTGCTGGACAAAATAACACCTGCAAGTTACAGAAGGTGAGGTTTACATGATTAATGTCCATGGTTGGCTGGCTCAGACAAAGAGATGGCATGGTGGTGGGCCACAGAGGGAGCAAAGCTGCTTACATGAGGATGGCAGAGAAAGAAGGGAGGAGCAAGGGACAAGACTATCGCAGACCATACCCCCAGTGACCACCTCCAAACCAAGTTCTGCTTAACAGTACCTTTTGCTACTGAACTCTTGGACTGATGAGGAGTACAGTGCTCCTGTGACCAAATAACCTTCTTTACACGTGAGAATTTGGGGGAACATACTAGATATAAGCTAAAACACCATTCTGGGGGTTCCTAGTAGGCAGCATATCTCTAGGGTGGCAATGATAACCTCTATTCTGTTTTCAAAATTTTTATTAATGTATGCTTGTGGTACATAATTATTACATTCACACATGTTGGTATACACACAACACATCTTAATTAATTAATTATTTATTTATTTTAATGTATTTGGTACAGGGTCTACACTACACAGATTGGACTTATAGTGATTGTCCTGTTTTCAGCCTCCCAAGCTCTGGGATTACAAGCATGTGCCACCACACCCACTCTCAATCACTGTCTCAGCATGCCCTGGGGGCAGGGCCATCATGGCACACTGGAGATTGAACCCTGCCCGTGCACCTGGCTAGGCAGGCAATTTAGTCTGCTGAGCTATCTGGCCAGCCCTCCAATCTTATTTTTTAACTTATTTATACTTTCTTTTAATTAATTTACCTTCCTGATAAACACATAAATATTTTACAATAATTAATAATTGTGTGATGTTGCCTTTGTCATAGTTGTTCAGAATGAGATGCAGACATGATTTCTTCTCTAAACATCATTAGTACAGATCTTTCATTGCACAAAGAGAAAGTATCTGTATATACAGTCTAAAAGTCCATAACAGTAATGGATTATCAACTCATCTGGCATTATCGGAAGCTGTTGACATTTGCCTTTTACAACTCAGCATATTAATATGGCATTCATTTTTATACTTTGTGGTTAGATTTTTCTGCTGGATGGTTAAGACCAAGATAAAGCAAGACCTACGTCACAATAAATATATATAACTTTTGTATCTGACAAAGTCAGTCAGGTCCCCTCAGGGTTTAGCCTAAAGTCATGCACTGTGGTTTGCAGAACTTCTGTCAGTGTCAGCACTCTGGATGAATCACGGCCATTGCTTGACCAATTTGTTCTCTTTGGAAGCCTGAGAGAATATTTTCTCTCTAGGTGACTCTCCTTAGGCACACCATACATCATCGATCACGTTTCTCTGTGGCTTTTAATCTCAATGAACAGGAAATCTGGGACTCCACTGAGTTATATGATGCTACAGTACAGGTTCTTTTATGTTCTGTGTTCTCACTGACCTTGAAGGGCTAGAGCCAAAATATTGACTATACTTGTATCCCATTATTCCTCTAATTATTTGGAATGCTGACTTAAGTTGTTAACCATCCAGAGGAGAAGCTTAATGATACTATTTCCTATAACTTAGACACTTGAGCTTCACATAACCATCTTTCTGAATGTCAAATGACTTAGACATAACATGAAACAGGTATTTCCCATCAATTGTTGATATTCTCAACTTTAAAACCCCTATGGAATGTAAAAAAAGAACACTTACATAATAACCATTTACAAATTGTAGCGTTATACTTCTATGGCATTTTCTCCATGTCTTGTATTACCTTTCTTTTTTCTTTTTTTATTTTCTTTTTTAATTTTTATTTTATTTATTTATTTTTTCTTGTTTCAGAACTTTTGTTTGTTTATTTATTTATTTTTGTGGCTGGCTCAGCCTGCCCTGAGGGCAGGGCTGGCGCAGCATGTGGTGCCGGGGATCGAACCTTGGTCTTGCAGCTGCCCAAGCTTTCCTAAGCAGGCGCTTTAGACCACTGAGCCATCCTGCCGGGCCCCTCTTTTTTTATTTTCTAAGCAAACATTTACTTGAGAATATAGCCATAATCAATATTACATTAGAAGCCATGAATAATTAGAAGACCAAAATGACAGGTATTCCAAGCATGGTTTAAGTATTTTACATTGCTATTCTCAGTGTATATACAGTTAGTCAGGGTGCAAATTCTACCTATTACCTGCTGATTTTAAAAACCTGTTGGAGATTTTTAGAACCATTGTTTTAATCATCTTTTGTATATAAGTGTATGGCATTGGCCCTACCGTATTTCCTAATTTTTCTTGTAGCTCTTTATTGTTAAATCCTCAGCTTTCCATTTAACTATTACACCTATTTTTATTTCTTCTTTTGAGTTCTTATATTAGGGAGACTATATGATATTTACACATGTAGGTCTGGCTTATTTCACTGAGTATATGTTCAAGATACATCCACTTATATATGAGGGCTTTGAGTTTGTCATTCCTTATAGCAGAGTAATATTCCATTGCATAAAAACCACATCTTTTTCAATCATTCTTCAAGTGACTGGCATTTTGGTTATTTCCATGATTTGGCTATCATGAATTGTGCTGCTATAAACATACATGCACAAATATCATTAATATGTTTTCAGTTTTTCTGGGAAAACTCCCAGTAGGGGGATATTGAAATCTCATTCAATTCTCGTATTGAATGAGATTTCCAGTTCTAGAGTTTTAAGGAGTCTCCACAGTGCTTTCCATAATGGTTGCCTCAGTCTGTACTTCCACCAGCAGTGGAGAAGTGTTTCCTTTTTCCACAGCCTCTCCAATATTTGTTATTGGGTGATTTCTTTATGATAGCCATTCTTTCAGGAGTGAGATGGTATCTAAGTCATATCTTACTTTTTAAAATTCTCTCCTCCATCTCTTGGTCCCCTTCCATTTGCAAAAAAACCTCCTGTTTTCTATTATATTTTATTTTGCTGCTTACTTATTTATATAAAAGCATTGTATGGAAAGCATTTTCTTTAAATCTTACCTTGTTTCTATACAACTGAAAACACATTAATAGTTTAGTTACAGATTGCCAGAGTTTATCTAGAGATGATCAGCTAATCAATCTAATGCCTATTTAGAGAGTAGATTTAACTGTATTCCCTTGTTTTCCTATTCATAAATATTACTAATCATGTAGGGATCAGTTTAAACAAGCTGTTATCATTCTTGAAATGATTATATACTGACAGATCCCAAGCAAATAGATGATATCACTGCAAAAATTCCTGACTTCTATAGTGTATTCTCCTCTCATCAAGAAGGGGAATTTACAGGTCCCGAATCTGTGCTGACTTTCTGACCTGCTTTGACTAATAGCTTCTAGTGGATGTGATGTGTAATTTCTGAACTTGGGGCTTCAAGAGGTCATGTAGGTTCCTCACTGACTTGGTATGCTGCCACCATACTGAGAGTCCAAGCTTTCCTCTTTGAAGAGCAACATCTCTGAGAGAGTTCTAGTCAACGGTCAACCAGGAGCCAGTCATAGGTGCACCCAGTCAAGTCCCTGGATGACTATAGCAGTTGTGTGACTCCAGACAAGGTCAGCTCAAGTTACTACTAATACATGTAATCAAGCATAAATACAATGGCTTTAAAACACAAATTGTAGATGCTTTGTATTTATATTTGCATATATGTACAAGTGCCAATGTTTTCTCATCTTGAAGCTAAAGGAGAATCACTTTAAATTATAACGTAAACCTGGTTAATCATTAGGATATTCAACAAACTTTATAAGGATCAAAATATAATTCTATAATAATGTGTTAGCCTAGGTTGCTGTATGAACCATGAAACAGAAGGCAGTTGTTTCCCCCAGCCCATTGGATTGTTTGTGTACAGTTTGAAGAGGTAAGGTGGTAACTCTAGATAGTGGCATGTGCTTATAATTCCAGCACTCCAAGAGGTGGCAGAGGGAAATCAGAAGTTCAAGCCCAGCTGGGCATCTTGTGACTTAGCAAAGCTGTCTCAAAATTAAAAATTAAAAAGGGATAGTAATTTAGCTCAGTACAAAGGGCCTGGATTCAGCCCTTGGTACCACAAAACAACCTCTACAGCACAGTGAAATTTTAGTTCGATTCTTGCAATTTAACAACTGTTTCTACTTCATATACTTTTGTGTTCTCATTTGTTTATTTTACAGTGCCGGGAATTTTAATGCAGAGCCTTCACACTGAGCTTCATCCCCAGCCCTATTTAAAGTTTATGAAACAGGGTCTCACTAATCACAGTCCTTCCACCTAAGCCTCTCAGAGTGCTGGGAGTACAGGTATGCACCATACCTGGTTTACACATCACATGTAATGCTTTTTATGACTGGCTGGACCAATTGGCTCACCTTTCACACACAATGGGATCCAAAACAAGTATGGTCTAGTGAAGGCAATATAGCACAATGACTAAGTTCCTGAGTTTCAGGGCCAGACCACTTGGGTTCAGATGCTGACTCAACAGCTTATTACCAACAACCTTGAGGCAATTTCTTTGCCTTTTCTACCTGCAGAATGGATAGCACAAAACTCACTGGGTTAAGGTAAAATGAACTAATTGAATTTAAAACATGTTAGCTACTCAGTACGTCTCAGTAGTATATTAGAAGTCAAAGTTTTCAAGAATCTAAACTCAGTTTTGTTACTGACTGACCAGTGGCACATATTACTCTGGGTTTGTAGTCTAAATTACAAAATAAGGTTTACTAGACAACTTCTAGGATTTATCTTCATTGTTTAAAGCCAATGATTCATATGTTCAGCGTTCTTTTTTTTTTTTTTTTTTTTTTTAGCCAAAATGTACTCTTTAGTCTCAAAATTTTAAAACTTATACTAACAATACTGAGGTATTCTAAAAATATTTTGCCTTTGCAGTATTTTGTTGGTACATGCCTATAATCTCTGGGACTGGCCAGAAGATCACTTTTTAAAGCTAGAGAATCTCAAGTTCAAGTCCAGTTCAGTCAACTCAGTGACTTAGCAAGACCAAGTCTCATACATGTACATGGCTTGGAGATGTAGCTCAATGCTAAGTCTCTGGGTTCAATGGTTCAATCTCCAGGACCATGAAACTGTTTTTTGTTTTTGTTTTTTTACAAAATATGATTTGACTGGGTGCATAACAGACACCATTATATAGAAGTGTTGTATTTTATTGCACATTGCTTTATAATCTATGTCATTTCATGTTTCACTTTGATGTTAACTAATAATAAATATGGTCTTGTGTGGCCGGTTAGCATATCATTTTTCTATCCTATTGATCCCATAATTAGCTCAGTAGAATAAGCAACGCAAGGACCTCAGTAGAATAAGCAACGCAAGGACCTGAGTTCAATCCCCAGTCCCGGAAAAAAAAAAAAAAAAAAATTAATGTTCCCATAATCAAGCTGCTGCAATCTCCCAAAATGTTCCATTCAGCATCTTTACAATAACAATTCTATCGATTTACCAACTTTCCTTTGCATTTTACAGATGGATTCAAGTCACTTTTTTTCTCTTCCCAAACACTCCCAACTCATGTTCTAAAATATTCTTTTTCAGGACCCCTCGGTCTTATGGTTTGAATCATTAGTTCAGTGTTCCTGGGGGAAGGGGAGATAAACAGGGCAAATGGTTGCTTTTCCTTTCAAAATGTCCTAAGCGACTGTGGACACCTATTTCCTTGAAGTCACAAAGGGCAAGCATTCCTTACTCGGAGTCGGGAAAAGTGGGTCGGCTGCCCTTGGAGAAGCCCCCCGGGTTTGCACTCCTGACAGAGGACTGCGGGAAGGCGCGTACAGCCACGTGATCCAACTTCACTTTCAGGTTCAACAACGGAGCCCGACGGGATCAAAACTTTTCTGCTGCCAATAAGTTGTCTTCCTCCCAAACGCCAGATGAGGAACTCCCACCCCCAAATTCAAGGAGGCACTGTTCCAAAAACTGATAGCTAAGAAAAACACGCAAGTCCGACTTGTGCCCTTGATAACGTGCTGGCAGCCCTTGCGGACTGCTCCTCCTCAACGCCTCGCTCTTATCTGCCAAACCCTCGCCTGCACGCCAACCTCGTACTTTCCCATGCCTCAGCTCCGACCGTAGAGCTAGAGCAACAGTTTGCTCGCCCAGCAACCCGCGCGCGTTCCGGCGCCGAGGCGCACCGCGGTCCTCACACCTCCGTGCGCGCGCCGCCCGGGCTCCGGCTCTCTGTTCGCGGGCCGGAGGACGCGCGCGAGCGGCCGGCGCAAAGCTTCAGCCCCGGCTGCCCGCGCCCCGGGTGCCCCTGGCCTCCCCACCGGCGGGGCCCGGCCGGGCGCATGCGCATCTCGCCGCCGGGCGTGCCGGCCACACTCCCCCACCCACTCCGCGAGCTTGTCACTTCCTGCCCTCGCCCCATCTCCGTCCGGGGTCAGTCGGTCTCTCCCTGTCGTAGTCGGAGAGTCTCTGCTTCCCCCTTCCTATCCGCTCCGCGGCGACAGCCCGGGCTCTCTGAAGAGAGGGCGACAGAGAGGGAGAGGGACTGACTGAAAGTTTCCCGAACCAACAACTACTGCCTGAAAGGCCCGAGGAAGGGAGTCCCGTCCTTCCCCGCCATCTCTGAAAGCCTGAGGGACCGTTGCAGGTGGAGCGGCGCCGAGGGGCGCCGGGCTGCGGCGCCAGCCGTTGCCTCGGCGAGGGGCGCCTCACCTCCTGCGCGCTTCGGTTTCGGCTCCTCCGGCGCGGCGGCTGCTGCTGCCGGGCGGTTCCTCCTGTCAACTGCCTGCGCCCGCGCGCCGCCCGGCCCCACAGCGCGGAGGGACGCCGCGAGCCGCCACCGGCGCCGCTCGGCCCGCGGAGGGACGCGGTGAGCCGGACTCTTCCGCGTCAGCGCCGGCCGGAGCTGGGAGCGCGCAGGGCCCTAGCCGATTCCCCGGCGCGCTGCGCGGCGCTGCCCCAGGTGGGGCCCGCGGCCGCCGGCCTTCCTCCCTCCCTCCCTTCCGCCCGTCCGTCCGCGCATGGAGTTAAGTAAGTTGTGAGCCCTCGGCTCGGGCACCCGGGCTCCCGGGCCAGACCCGACGCACGTGCGTGGCGGGAGGGCGCGGCGCGACTGCGGGCGGCAGCCGCACCTCGGCCCCCTGAGCTCCGCAGTGCCGCCAGCTCCGCGTCGCGCCCTACGCGTTCCGGGACTGCGAGGCCGCCACCGCCACTCGCGCCCCGGGCCGGGCCTTCGCTCTGCGCCGCGCGCGCCGCGTTGCGTTTCCGGGTAGCGCAGTGAACCTGTGCGGGGTGTTGGTGCTGCTAGTGGCTCTGGGCGTCTATTCGCTCTTGGAGGGGAAGGCGCGGGTCGGGCGGGCCGGGCGGAGCGCGCGAGGGCGGCGTACTGGAAATTGCAGCCTGGGCCCCCCCAGGAAGTTCAGGGTGTCTGACGCGGCTTTGCTCCTTCCCGCAGCCGAGCCGCGATGAGGAGCTTCTTACAGTGAAAGGAAAGTAGGTCGCAACCCGTTGAAAATGCCTTTAAGGGACAAATACTGTCAGACGGACCACCATCATCATGGATGCTGTGAACCAGGTAAGCCCCTTTTCTTCCCCGGGACCTCGGCCCTCCGATAGAGCCATTCTGCCGTGTGGTGCCTTCTGGATTTCTTGTCCTTCTGCCCAAGAAGTCATTACCAACTAAAGCAGGCTGTAATTTTCCCTAGCATGAAACCACTTATGAAGCTTAAAGCTTGTACAAACAAGAGGTCTCCTTAGCTTGAACCCTTAAAGAAAGTACTGCAGGTGTCACCTTCAGGCATTTCCACAAGATCAGTTACTCAGTCTTTTTCCTTCTTCCAAGACAGCCTGCAGATGGTACATACACCCCTATGCGCTCTGTTTAAAATGAGAATTTGGAATACTAGCATTCATGTTAGTGAAAATAGTTTGATTTAAAGTGTCACATGTGCATTTTTAAAATCAGAGAATAGTATTTAAAACCAAAAAATGGTAGATTGAACTTGTGAGAAAAGTTTTGCTACTAGTTAAAACAAAAAACTTTAAAACTTTTCTTGGGAAGAATTTATATAGCACAATAAAAGAAAAAAATCTGAGTATATAAAACACAAAGGTATTTCTAAGTAATTTTATTTAGTGAAATTCTGGTTGAATTTATGAAAACGAAGTTTTTTTTGGAGTCTTATGCATATTAGCAGACTTTGATAGATGCAGTATATATGCTGTTGATATTTTTTCTGCTTAGAACTTTGATGTGCTTTACGACATTTAGAGGTACAACTTGTAAAGGAATCACTGAATATAGACTTTCACTAAGTCAAGTAAAGACTTCTAGTCCAGTTCAAAAGGCAGGTATTTTATTTTATTTTTTTCTCTCCTAAATGTCACTGGGAGGGGCCCGGCGGGATGGTTCTGAAACAAGAAAAAAATTAAAAAAAAAAAAAAAAAAAAGTCACTGGGATTCTTGGTATTTGTTGGAGTATATTAACTATACTTAACCACTTGGATTTTATCACAAGAGTTCATTTAAGTAATTTTCTGATTAATGGAAAAAACAGCAAGGTCAAAGGGGGGGGATAACTTCCATTTTCAGAAAACTTAGCTACATATGAGCATAAAGTTAATACTACAGCCTTATTTATATTCTACTTTGTTGGGATCAGGAATAACCTGTAATAAAAAACTGGCAGCCATCTGGTTTCTAATCAGTTGCCTCTTGTCTTTTATTACCCTTTTATGCTGCAGATTTCTTATGTTTAGAATTGAGTGGAGTTTGCCAGTTTTAAAGTATAAAGATGTAAATGACTATTATAAATGTGTTCCACTAACTTTTTGTTCTACTTTTTCTTTTCTGAAACTATTTCAAGTCATTTGAGTTGAATTAAAGACGTTACCTTATTTAGGAAGAAGATCATTTGCTCATTTCTTTAATTACTGAATACCTATTATGTACAATGTGTTGTCTAAGACGATGGAAACATAACTGGTGAATAAACTGATAAGGTTTTTGTCAAACTTGTGTGTTGGAAGAGATAGACAAGTAAAGAATTTGTGAATCAGCCTTACTCAGTTATATTATGCTCGTTAAAGTTGTGGAGACTTCTGTCTTTTTAAGAAATTTTCTGAAAAATTTTAATGTGTATTGGACCTCACTTTTTTTTCTTTTAATGAGAAGTCAGAAAAATTGCATTGACTTAAAATTTTCATCTTTCTTTTACAAGACACTATTCCTTATATGGGGTTATTTTCAGGTTTACCAGATTAAACATGATTGCTATTTTCTTAGCTCATTTGTTTTCTTAGCTTAGAATTAAATGCCTTCTAATGATTTAATTCAGTGAAAAGCTTGAAGTTCGTTAATTTGTAGGGCAGTTGATTTTCGATCACTATTTGACTCCTGGAAACATCCTCCCCACTTAGCAAGTAACTTCTGAAACAGTGATGGATGTTCTCAGATAGGGCAAGAAGATGACATGATGTTTGAGATTTGTTTTTCTCTTTGGCAGTACTGGGGATTGGACTCAGGATCTTGGAGGGGAGCAACAGCCCTCATCTCCCCCCTTTTTTAGTTTAAACAGGGTTTTGATACATTGCTAGATTCTCCAGGCTGGGCTTCAATTTGAAGTTTTCTGTTTTCCATCTCTGGATTTACAAGTGTATACCATCATACCCAGCTTGAGAAATTCTTTAGCGGACTAACCTAGTTGATCTGTTCTCATTTGGGTAATTAAACATGAGTGAGTTCTCAGATGAAGGGCATTATTCCCAAGGAGACCAAATTTCTTAATGGGATTGGTTAATTTATAGTGAGCCTATTGATGTATATAAAGTATTTTTGTTAATCATCTTTTGAGTTAAATGGAAGTTTTCAAAATAGAGTAGTACAATGAGTCTGATGTAGCCACCCACACAATTCTATCAGTAATTGGTAAATTGATAATCTTTTTATTTATATTCTCCCCTTCCCCCATAATTTTTTTCTCCACATTACAAATTCTTACCGACATTGTCTGTAAGCAAGTTCTAGACATTTTAATTAGAATATCTTTAAGGAACTAGATTTAAAGTAGGAGAGATTCTTTACAAGAGTGCATGTTGTTCTGGGAGCTGTGTTCCTTGGAAGGATGTAAAAGGAAAGCCATTAAGAAGGTTTAGTTTTTGGTTAGAAGAGCTTACTTTTTTTAATTGTTATGACATGAAAGAGTCTGGTTTGAGATGGGATGTTAGGATATGTAAGAGGAAATTATGTGAAAAATTACTGTAGAAAGGTTTCTAGAATTGGTTACTGTTTTCAAACGAAGTTTGCTTTTTTTTTTTTTTCTTTTTATATAAATGGCATAGTCACATGAGTGTTTACAGGTAGAGCTAAGTTAGTCCTGGGCTTGTGTTTGAATGGGAAAAAGAATTTGTAAGTGCCTCATGTCATGAATAAGGTCAGGTGGTCGCAGTGTTCTGAGAGCAATGGCTAAGAAACTGTCCAGGCTTTAAAATCAGGCATTTTTGTGGAAGTAGAAGTTGGTATGTTATGAAGAGTTCTCTAAAGCATATTTTGTACTGACATGAGGAAGTGGGACTCAAAGGTGATCTAAAATTCCTGCTTTATTCATTTATGTGGAGTTTGTTGTTCTCCAGATGTAGAATTCTTGCTATTTGTAGAGCCAGACCTCGAAGTGATTATTTCTTTCTAGTTGTGTGACTTTTCACCCTGTTTTTTATAATTATTTTTATAAATTTATCTATTGCTATAATATATAGTGAAACATGATCCATTTAATTCAGACAGTTCACCTAATTCAGTTAGTTCTGTCAGTCTGTTTATAAACGTCTGTTATTTCTCTGAGAAGTTGAATTTAGATTTTATAAAAAGATTTGTCGGTTTTTCATAGCAAGAAAGTAGTTAACTTGTACTTTTGTATGATGGTGATGGTGATGATAGTTTATTCAGCACTTGCTATATACCAGACTCTGGTATATAATCATTTTTTTTGAATTAGCTCATTTAACCTGATAAAATCCTTTGACTTAGGTATGTTTCTTACCCCTGTTTTAGAGAAGAGGAAATAAAAAGAGTTTAATCGGTCTCAGTTGTGCCTGGTAAATGGCAGAATAAGAATTTAAATGCAAGCAATCCAGATGTGGATTCTTCTGTTCATCATTGTAGTTATTGCCAGTGCTAGATGTTTTCAGAATGAATTTTGTGTATGTTTTAAATTCATTTAAAGTACTTCCAAAGTATTTTTTAAATTTGGGAAAGTTTAGCTTATAAAATACCCTGAGATAGAGTTTCTCTTAAATGTATAGGGAAAAAGGAGATTCTAAGGCAGGATCTGTATACATGCACAGCAGGCACCACCCTTTCTCAAAATCTAATTACCATCCAAGCCCTGAAGTAGCAGTAGAACATATTATTGAAATAATCTATATCTCTTCACAATAAGTGGATGGTTGTGATGGTTAGGACGTTCAAAAAAGAGATAATTAAAATGGCCAGTTTTTCTCCACTATAACCGCTCTCTGATAACTGATGGAAAAGCCTGGTTTTCAGCTTCTTTGTTTTACATTAAATCAATCTCATTATATTCATATTAACATAATCTATACTGTTGATATGAGAATTTTGGAAAGTAGGGGTAATGTAAACTCATGTATGTAAATAATTTTATTTTTAAAAAATGGCAATATTTTTACTTATAAAAATATGTTTTTCCAATACTTCTAATAACATAGGTTGTACAGTAATAGTGAAGTAGAAAGTGAACATCAACCCTGTAAGCAAGCTGGCAGAACTTCTGCTAAATTTTTTTTGATATCCTTCCAAAAATAATTTTCTGTTTATTCATACACAAAAATACACGCTAAACTTACACATTTTTCTATCTATGTAAATAGTAGTAATGTAAATAGGACCATATTTAATGACCTGTTTTAGCCGCTTAGTAGTTATTTTGATATCTTATCAGTCCCTATAGATCTAGCTAATGCTTTCTGAGAATGTGAGAGATTATGCTCTATGGATATTTCATAGTTATAGTCTGGTCCCCATCAAGAGACTTTTTAAGTTGCGTGAAATGTCTCTTAATTGTACACACTGCTGGAGACTCCTATAGTGAAAATTTTTTACAAGGATCATTGTGCACTTGTCCAGTTACTTGCTGAGACAGAGGTTTTTGAATTTTGCTTGTGTAGTTGTCCAGAGAGCTGCTTCCATTTTGAAATCAGTTATTGGGTATGGCTAGGCCATACTGCTTCAGCATTTTTATTAAATATATTGAATGGCTCCTCTTTAAGAGGAGTAAAAAGGCAAACATGAAATATTTGTACTACATGATACCAAAATACTTAATATATTTAAAACTGATATGTAGCCTTGAGTATAGCTTTTAATTGATAATCATTTTAGTTTCTTCCTCTGCTATTGTATCTTGCCTGTGAAAGATGATGACAAATTTTACACATACAAGCATATGTAAATGTGATTGTTATTAACATAATTATAGTAAACCATTGCTTTACTTCAATAGTAAATGATTTAAATAACCCTTTTCTGTGGGGTTTGGGATGGGTATTTGTCTTCCATGTAGTTTATATCCTGGAACCTGGAGATCCTCCTTTGTTACAGCAACCACTACAGACATCCAAATCTGGTATTCAACAAATAATTGAGTGCTTTCGATCAGGTATGAACATTTTAGGATATATTTTTCAATCTCTACATAGTATTGAAAAATAACTTAAGTCCTTAGACAAAATTAAAAATATATTAAAATGTGTATGTTGGTTTTCTTTATAGAATATTTTTAATAATTTTAGGCAGTAGATATATATTGATTTGGTCTAGAAATTCTTTTTTGATACTATATACCCTACAGTTTAAATAAATTTGTTGAGTATAACAATATATTACATGCTACATTTGCTAGTAGAGTGTTTCTTCCTCTTAAAGATCTATTGTTGCCTTTTGTTATTCTGTATAAGCTTGCAAAAGCTAATAAATTATCTGGGTCTTTAAACACTTTGGCCTAGTAGATTATTTCCTCGTTTGAAATATCAATGTAGATCAGTTACTTTACCATCATTGTTTAGGTAGCTCCTTTTCTGCCAAATTTCCATCTTTAATAGGGTAAAGGATACAAAAAAGATAATTGAACCCTAACAGTTCCAGATACATTTGTTTACTTTTTATTTACACTAGCTTAAGAATTGACACATACTTACAGTTGCAACCTAGTACTTTAGGTATTATTCACTATATGTAAAATGATTGAGCACTGATGGAACTGTTGTGTTGTCAATAAGGTCCTAGATTGGGGTGACTCCTGTGATCCCTCTTACCCTGTTAAAGGTTAGGTTTCTCTGATATTATAGAATATTCTGTCAAATGCAAATAAGCAAATAACACAACTAAAAGATACCTAACTAAAGATACTTAAAAGGATTACAGTAGTCATTTTAAAGCAACTATCTTAATGAAAAATTTGTATTTCAAAGGAAAAGGTGATTTATGTGTAACTTTTGTATTGATGAGAAATTTTTTGAGGTACTTATTTGCACATTATTGTGAAAGAGGAAACATGTATTTGTTTAATTTAGGATTGTATGAGGTTATCCCTTAATCAAGTGTAAAAAGGGTTTTTTGTTGACTGTAGAAGACCTTTGTTTCTCAGACTTGTCATCTGTAATCTTCATGATAATCACTTTATGTGTATTGTATTTAATAAGTATTCTTGTATAAAATGTGCCTATCATGTTAAATGGCCTTGTGCCCCACTTTAGAACATTTTTTTGTTTTGTTTTGTTTTTGGTCTGCTTTTTATTGTTCATAGTTGTTCTTGGTCAATTGAAAAAATTAATAAGTCAAATTTTCTTATGGTAGATACAATTAACATTTCACTTAGTTACATTAAGTAACTATTAGTTCTGGCATGATAGAAAAAACCATTTTTTTGTTTTAAGTACTTTTTTTCCCACTGTAAAATTGTGTTTGGTTTTTAATTTCCTAAACATACATGTATTCTGATAGTGTTCTGCTCCCAGTTGAGTTTAAATATTAATGTAACACACGCGAGCTAAGAGAATCCAATATGTTCCAAGGCACTCACCGAATCTCCATGACTAGGTGAAAACAAGGTGAATAATTATTAAGGTGAATAATTAGATGGTATGTAATGTAAAAATAACTTTTTGCTTACAATTTTCAAAATGTATTATTACTACAACTTTGCTTTCTGCTCACCTGCAATACAAGCTATATGAATCTAGCAATTTTAAAATTTAGAAACTATTTTCTAAAACTTGAGGGCAGGCCAGTGAGATAGTTCAGTGGACTAAGTGCCTATGTAGGCATGTGCAGGGATCAGGTTTTGATCCCTGGCACCATGAGCTGCACCCCCACATGCTACACCACCGCTGAGACTGGATGTGGTGGCAACCCCTGTAATCACAGTGCTGGGGAGGCTGAAAACAGGAGAATCACTAAGACTTCAGGACAAATAATTGTTTTAAGTACTTTTAAAATAGAGGTAAAAGTTCTTTTGTTCTCTATGAAACTTTTTCAATTTAGTAGTACGATTTGGCCACAGGTTTTTTTTTTTTAAGTCGTAATTTGGAATTAATCAAGTCATTTCATGCTACCTCAGTGTATCTGATTAAAAGTTTAAAGTTGGTTAATTCATAAATTGCTTTACCTTGTAAAATACCTTTTGGACAATTAAAATGCAGTTAAAATTTGTGTTTAATTTTGGAAGGCATTTTTGTCTTTGTAAATATTTAGTGATGTAATTTTTGTTGTGTTTCTATTGTCTGAATTTGTTATGTCTTTATAATGTAAGCTAAAGAATAGGGGCTGAAGTGGGTAATCTGAAATAGTATAATTCCAAAGCCATTTTTGTTTTTGTGAAATGTGTTCTTTTTAAAATAGAATGCATTCTTAAATTTTGAGGCAAATTCTTAAAATACTGTAATTTTCTGCAGTATTAAATTAAGAGATTATTTGGATATATATGTTGTATGGTATAGTGAAGCTAATTTTGTATTTTAAAATGTATTATCTTATTTCATTATTATACTCATAAATAAGAAATTTGTTTAATTTCCTCAAGATGCTTAGGTAGTAGCTCTTTAGTACAAAAATATTTAAATCAAGGCCAACTAAAACCTTGAAAGGATGGAATGAAAGTTTGGGTCACATTTTGGGGCAAAGATACCTTGTATGGCTGAGACTGACAGTTCCTCCTTGTGCCATTCTACTCCAGAGCACACCCAGTGAGTCATTGTATTCTAGGTTCTTTCCATTACAACTAGGCCACATACATTGTATTTAAAGAACAATCCTGGTGGTGCTGCATATCTTTTGACATATATTTGAAGTAAGAACTCTGAAGCTTGTGCTTATATTCTTGTCAACCTAACCGAAGCTAAGTCATTTTGGACAGTACAACTATGTTGAGGTATCTGCTTTTATCGTCAAGCTCAGATGGTTGTCTTCAGCTCTGGTATCATCTCTGAGTGCATTACCTTCTTCCACCTATAAGGGGCTGTCCATGTGCTGATATTAGTTCCTGCCCAAGCTAGAAGTTAGTGAAAGGTTTCTGTGTGAGGAAAGAATTTTTTTTTTCTTTACTTTTTTGTATGTGTGGGATAGTGGGGATTAAACTTGGGACCTTTTGCATTGAACTACATCTCTATCCCCCTTCTGTCTTTCTGTTTTAAATTGTGAGTCAGGGTCTAATAAAGTTGCTAAGTTTCTCAAGCTAGGCTTGAACTTGTGATCTTCCTGCCTCAGCCTCCCAGAGTGCTGGGCCTATAAATGTGTGCCAGCAGGCCCAGAGAGTTGACTCGTTTTTAAGATCCACTGGTTCCATGTGTATTATATTGACTACCTGAGTAGTTTTAACATGTTGTCTTTGCCTTATACTTTATTTTGCTTTGGACTGTTTGGTTTTGAATTGCCGCTTCACTTTTGATACCTTTTTTTTTTCTGACTGCTTGATTAATGAATTAATTTAAATATATTTTTTCTTTGGAACAATTAATATGTGCCTTCGGGTTAAAAAATAATAAGGTATGAAAGGATGTAGAACAAAAAAAGACTTTTCTGTCCCCTAGCTCTCCTTTGCTAAGGCAACTATTACTACATGATTTATGTGTCTTCTTTCAGGGACCTTTTATTCATATACAAATATACCCCTCATTTTCTTCTCAGTACAAATGGTAGATGACAGCATACTCCTATGTACCTGTTTTATTGACAATAGATTTGATTATTTTTTGTACATTAATCCAGAGAAATATATGGAAGGCTGTTTTGTATCTGCACATTTTCTAGCTTGAAATCTTTGATGGTTGGCTGATTTAAAACCTACTATTTGCTCTAAATTTCTGGCTTCTGGTTCTATCTTGGTTGTGCCCTTTTCCTTTGCAGAGTTTGTCCTGGCTGTTAGTATTTCTAGGATCACATCTCTGATTTGATGCCCTCACATTTGGTCTTGTCCTTAACACCTCTAGTGTATCTCTGTTTTTCTTTATATCTCTCTTCCAACAAAACAAAATTTTAAGTAGATGAATGTGTCCTATGCTTAGCCATTTACTAAGTATCTTTCCGTTATTTATTAAATTGATTTTAATTTAATATTCTTTCTTAATCTCTTAGTTGTCTGGTAGAAGCAGGAGATCTATGGAATATCTTAAGATTAGAAACAGAAAAATTGGAAGAGGGAGGAAGGGTAATTGCTTTGTCCAGTGTTTAGAAATTATCTTTGATATGAACAAAGTTGACATTTCAAAAAGTTCTTAGAATGTATGTCCTGAAAACAAGTAATACATAACACTATAGAAAAAGTTTATATGTAAATATTTTAGAGTATTATGTACAAATAACCTCATTGTTTTTGCCTCAGGGAGCAATAAATTGTAACTTTTGTAGGATAATAGTAAAGAGTAAGAATTAAGTTTTGTAATTATCTTACTGGTTTTGGTTATTTAACTTTTTACATGTATTTTTATTTTATTTATTTAATTTCTGCTTGAAGCACCTTTACCTTTCTTTTTCTTTTCTTTCTTTTTTGCGGAACTGGGGATCAAACTTAGGACCTTGCACTTGCCAGGCAGGCTCTTGTGCCCCTGCACTATCTCCCCAGCCCTTGAAGCAACTGTAATTAGAACAAACTATGACTGAATGTTAATACCTCAACCCTGACTCTTCAGATTAAAGCTTACAAGGGAAATGGGATTTTAAATACAATCTCCTTTAAATAGGAGATACACATAATGCCATATTCTACAATGAGAATTTTGTTTTGGATTGTTACAGAGAAACTATAGAAAATGTAAAATAAGATTTTTTTAGTTAAATAAGGAAAAAAACTAGCATTGTATAGTTTGTTAATCTGATATTTATCTTCAGAGCATGTTCTCTGGGCCTATGTCTCCTAGAGGAGTAGCTTTTCATATTAGTCCACGAATTTCTAAGAGGCACAGACCATGCACCCTTAACTTTCATATTTCCAATGAGTAATAATGTACCTAGAATTTAGTAGGTGTTCAATAATTAGAATTCGTTAGAATAAACTTAAGATTCACCAAGTCCTGGAGTAATTTTATGCTTATTTTTAAATTTATTTTTAAACTTATGCCACTGGTGTGTAGCGGTAGTACATCATTGAATGCCTTACTCTTTCATTTTAAAGATACTGCTTGATGATCTATCTGTCAGTAAGTGGGTAACTAGTGACTTCAAGGATAATTTAAAAATCAAAGACAAAAACAAAAACAAAACACTAACACAAGAAAGAAAGAAACATACGAAAAGGAATTACATGGTTTACTGCTTTTGCTAATAGATGACCACGTCTGTTGTCATTTTTAGCCATCGACAGAGACATGGTTGGGCCTATATAAATATTTGTAGGTGAGCAAAACAGTAAGAAAATGGTAGCTGAAATAAAGCCACTGTGTCCCCATGGGAAGGATATAACAGCTGAAATTGTTACTGAAAAGGCCAGCAAGACAGCTCTGTGGACTATGCACCTGCATATGCAAGTGCAGGCAGCACGGTTGGATCCCTGGCATGTGCCATGCTGGTCTGCCCCTGGGCGGAAGAATGGGTATGGTGTGGCATGCCTGTAATCCCAGTGGTGGGGAGGCTGGAAACAGAGGGATCACTGTGAGTCTGAGCTGTGAGACCCTGTATTGAAATACATTAAAAAAAAAAAAAAAAAAAAAGGCAAAATGGTAACCGAAGCTAATTTAGGGAAAAATTTTTGGCCTCTATAGTTACGAATTGTAATACATTTTTCTTATTTGTGAAATATTTAGGAATTAGAAAACTTTTAATGTCCCTTTTTTAGACTTCCCACTCAACTTTGAGTAGGTTAAAAAAAGAACAAAGCATTTTTGAAGATAGAGCTCTCTAATAGGATGTTTAACAAATGTTAATCAAGCATTTTCCCAAGGGCTAGGAATACAGTGGTGAGCAACAAAGATATCTTTTCTGTTCTTCTAGATCTTATTTAGTGGGAACAGAAATAATTGATTGTAAGATAGTGCAAAGCTGGTGTCACTATATAGGCTGTAGTGGTAATATAGGTGAAGAATTCATAACAAACAGAAGCTGCCAGAGAAGGCTTCCTGTAATAATGGCATTTACCTGGGATTTTCCTAGAAGTGAGCTAAACTGTTGAAGCAGGAAAATATTATTATACAGGTGAATGGTTATAAAGTGAGAGGAGAGAGGACATTTGCCTTTGCCTTATTTCCCAACTTGAAAGAAATTTGATATACTTGGGTCAATAACTGTGTGTGGGGTATTTGTGATTGATAGCTAAGATCAGTCAGTCAAATTAAAGGCAAATAACTTTTTTTTTTTTTTTTGGCAAATAACTTTTTAAAATGTTCATTTGGAATAAATATCTCCTGCTGAGTACATCTATTTAACTGGGAATAAATAATTAATAATGTTATATTTGAGAGAAGCTGGTAGACAAAATATGTATGTTTAATTTATGGTTTTTGTCTTACATTTTTATACCTGACCATCTTTTTAATGTATAAGTTCATGTTTATAGGCTGATTTATTTTATGTTTTTAATCTGCTACTGTATACCTTGCATTTAAATTTTCAGTTGAAGTTTTTCAAGTAGTGGTATTTGAACTCAAGGATTTATGCATGCTAGACAAATATTTTCTCACTGAGCTGTGTGCCCAGTCCTTCTTAAAATTTGTTTTATTTTGAGACAGGACTCTGGTAAAGTTGTTCATGCTAACATTGAACCTGTGATTCTCCTGCCTGAGGTTTTTCTAGTAGCTGGGCTTTACTGGTATGTGGCCACATTCCTCACTCAGTTGAATTTGTAGGTTAAACAATTTCCGTATTTTCTTACCGTCTTTTAAGACAGAGTTGAGGGCCCGGCAGGATGGCTCAGTGGTATAAGGCACCTGCTTAGGAAAGCTTGGGCGGCTGCAGGGACCTCGGTTCAATCACCGGCACCATATGCTGCGCCAGCCCTGCCCTCAGGGTGGGCTGAGCCAGCCATAAAAATAAATAAACAAAAGTTCTGAAACAAGAAAAAAATAAAATTAAATTAAAAAAAAAATTCTTAAAAAAAAAGACTTCCTTCTAAAAAAAAAAAAAAAAGAGTTGAGCTTCTAGTATGAACTTAGCAAGTATTTAAACTTAGAATCAATGTGCAAAAAATTTTTTTTCTTCCCACTAGTAATCTACTCAACTATACTTCCTATAAGATCAATTAGAGAGACTTAACTAGAATACTTTTATCTGCAGTCTATTTCTCATAGTTTGTTAATCACTTATGAGGTTTACTGTAAAATATTTAGCTATTGCTTAGATTTGTTGTAATGTAAAGTGGATTAGAGGAGAATACAAGAGTTAGTTGTCCAGATTTCCAGTTTATAGTATGATGTTACTTAGAACTTAGTTCGTAACCTAATTCTAAATGCACTGTGGTAGAATTTGGCAATGCCTTTGTTTTCAAAATGTCACTAAACTTTTGGATTGTTATCATTAGTTACCTAATTTAAAAGTGCATGTTAAAGGGCCAGGAATATATCTCAGTGGTATAGTTCCTGCCTGGAAAGTTCAGGGCTGTCAGTTTGATTCCTGGTACTAAAAAAAAGTGCACGTTGAAGTTATCTTTTGTGTTGAGTTTCCCTTTCTTTCCATCCCAGGAACCAGGCAACTTAAGCACATTTTATTGAAAGATGTGGACACAATTTTTGAATGTAAATTATGCCGCAGCCTCTTCAGAGGATTACCAAATTTAATTACCCACAAGAAGTTCTATTGCCCACCAAGTCTTCAGATGGATGATAGTAAGTTTAATTTATAGTTATGTATTTTATAGTTTTCTTATATGGTTGCAGCTATAGATATGCATTAAAGTGATATTGATCTCTAGTTATGGATTACTTAGTTGATGGAGAGTAGAATTAAAACTGTTATGTTTAGTTTAGTTTTTTTTTTTTTAATGTCTTTGTTTCAACTATGCAGCTCGGGCTCATAGTGATCCTCTTGTTTTCAGCCTCCTCAATGCTGGGATTACAGGTGTGCACTACCGCACCTGGTCTCGGTGGCTGACTCAGTGAACCTGGGAGCAGGGCTGGCACAGCATGTAGTGCCAGGGATTGAACCCTGATCCCTGTACTTGCCTAAGCAGGTGCTTAGTCAGCTGAGCTATCTCACCAGCCCTCATATCAGTGTTTTCCATTTGTATTTCCCTAGATACTATTTATGAAGTTAGATATGCTAGGATTATTTATTTGTATTAAAATATTAGATATTATTTTTGAATGTTAACATGGGCTTTATAGTTTACATTCAGGATATTTGTAATTTTGAATATTGATACTATTTCTAAGAGAGTAATTTCTGGTAGTTTTCATTTTTACATGTTTGATAATGTGTTACTAGATATAATTGATCACTTACTTAGATTCCCATTAAGTGTTTGAGAGTGTTGGGAATAAAGAACAGGGTGAGTAAATCAATTGATTTTGGGGGATAGAAGAGAACATTAGAAAAGTTTTATTAAACTGACTAGTGTTTTCTGATCTTGATTTGAATGTTAGCTTTTTTCTCAGCAAAATTTATTTTTGAAATTCAGTTTCATCAAACACTAAGATCAGAAATAGCTGTTTGTGATGGAGTCATTTAGCAGAGTAAAAGTCTTCGTTAAGTATATTGTTCTTAATGTTTTAAGTTACCGATAGGTATGATGTTATTGTTTTCTTGCTTTCAGTAACTAGTGTAAATTATTTTAAAAGTTTAATAATAGGTTACTTTTCATTCTGGGATTTAACTCTGGGCTTACAAAATATAAAACTTGGCATTCTAATGCCATACACACATGAGGGAATTTATGTATTTTTTTTATCTTAAACTTTTTGGCATGGGATGAAATGTAAACTCTAAATATCAAAGTACTGCTTTACTTATTCTTAAGAAATTGACTTAATGGGTGTAGAGGGATGAAAATTTCATATTTGTCCATCAACTTTTTCTACTGTTGTATGATACTACTTTACTTATTTTTAACATTGAAGTATAAATTACTGTCCATAGAAAATTATTTTTAAATTCCACCTTTTAATTAAAATATTACAAAGTTCATCTATTTCTTCATAATTACTCTTTGCAAATTTTGTTTAGTTAATACTAGTTCATATTATAAAATATTTTAAAATTTTTGTTGGCTAGAGCAGGCCAGTTATTTCAGATTAAAATGTTGTTTTTTTCTTGACAGACCTTCCTGATGTAAATGATAAACAAAGTCAAGCCATAAATGATCTACTAGAAGCCATATATCCAAGTGTGGACAAACGAGAATATATTATTAAGTTAGAACCCATAGAAACTAATCAAAATGCAGTATTTCAATACATTTCAAGGACTGATAATCCTACTGAAGTCACAGAGTCAAGTGGTACTCCTGAGCAAACCGAAGTTCAAATGCAGGAAACTAGCACTGAACAGTCTAAAACAATAACAGTTACAGAAACAGAGGTGGAAACCATAGAACCTCCACCTGTTGAGATTGTTACTGATGAAGTTGCACCAACATCCGACGAACAGCCTCAGGAATCACAGCCTGACCTGGAAACTTCTGACAATTCTGATTTTGGTCAACAGTTGATATGTTGCCTTTGCAGAAAAGAATTCAATTCTAGACGAGGTGTTCGTCGCCACATTAGAAAAGTACACAAGAAAAAGATGGAAGAATTAAAAAAGTACATTGAAACAAAGAATCCAAACCAATCCTTTAAAGGACGCAGTAAGAATGTTCTAGTTTCATTAAGTAGGAGTTGTCCAGTATGTTGTAAATCATTTGCTACAAAAGCGAATGTAAGGAGGCATTTTGATGAAGTTCATAGAGGGCTAAGGAGGGATTCAATTACTCCTGATATAGCAACAAAACCCGGGCAACCTTTGTTCCTGGATTCTGTTTCTCCTAAAAAATCTTTTAAGACTCGAAAACAAAAGTTGTCTTCAAAGGCTGAATACAATTTAACTGCATGCAAATGCCTCCTTTGCAAGAGGAAATATAGTTCACAAATAATGCTTAAAAGACATATGCAAATTGTTCACAAGATAACTCTTTCTGGAACAAACTCTAAAAGAGAGAAAGGCCCTAATAATACTGCCAACAGTTCAGAAATAAAAGTTAAAGTTGAACCAGCAGATTCTGTAGAACCTTCACCCCCTTCCATTACCCATTTTCCACAGAATGAATTAAAGGGAAAACATCATTCAAATGAAAAAAAGAACACACTGGCAGCACAGAAAAATAAACTTAAACAAGACTCTGAAAGACCTAAATCAACTAGTCCTTTGGCTACAGGTGGCCAGCAAAAAACCAGGAAACCAAAACTTTCAGCCGGCTTTGACTTTAAGCAACTTTACTGTAAACTTTGTAAACGTCAGTTTACTTCCAAACAGAACTTGACTAAACACATTGAGTTGCACACGGATGGAAATAACATTTATGTTAAATTCTACAAGTGTCCTCTTTGCACTTATGAAACTCGTCGGAAGCGTGATGTGATACGACATATAACTGTGGTTCATAAAAAATCATCTCGTTATCTTGGGAAAATAACAGCCAGTTTAGAGATCAGAGCTATAAAAAAGCCTATTGATTTTGTTCTAAATAAAGTGGCTAAAAGAGGCCCTTCAAGAGATGAAGCAAAACATAATGATTCAAAACATGATGGCACTTCCAATTCTCCTAGTAAAAAGTATGACGGAGCTGATGTCGGTATTGAAGTAAAAGTCACAAAAAACTTTTCTCTTCACAGATGCAATAAATGTGGAAAGGCATTTGCCAAAAAGACTTATCTTGAACATCATAAGAAAACTCATAAGGCAAATGCTTCCAATTCACCTGAAGGAAACAAAACCAAAGGCCGAAGTACAAGATCTAAGGCTCTTGTCTGGTGAGGAACAGTTACAGAGTTTTGCTTTTTTCTCCCCATCGAACTAAAAAAAAAAAATCATTTGACCATAATTTATGGCTGGTCCCATTTTAACACATATTTACTTCCATGTACTTTTCGAGAGTAATGTGCATATTGCATTTACCTCTTCAGTGACCTTTATTCCAGTGGGTTGGGAACAAAAGTTAACTTCAGAATTTATCTTCCATAGGACAGTGCAGTGTAGTTATAGGTAGATGACATAGAGTCAGTACTTTCCTTTTAATGTTGTAAAATATATGCATTTATTTTGGCTTATGTTTACAAGAGAGATCTGTTTAACTTTGCACAGGTTTAATTTGTTTCTGTGACTTTACTAATTCAGGCATTATAGGAAAGTTAAATATATTAGGCATTTGTGAAGGCAGTAATTGTAGGAAAAATCTTTTGAGACACTATAATTATTGTAAAAAATTAATCTGTAATGGCTAAATAAAGTGCTACACTCAGAAAAAAACAAATTGAAATTAGAATGATTAGCATTTAATTCCAGTAGTGCTTCAGAGCAAAGGAGAAGAGTCTATAAGCAAAAGTTTAGATTTTGTTAAATTCTTGTGAATGTGTGTTAGTCACTGCTTTTTAGTTTTGATCTATTGAAAAAAATTATTTAGTTCCAGATATTCTTGCTTTTCCCTTTTTGTTTAGTAAGCCATTTTGGTAATCACTTCAACATAATTACTACTGAGTAGAGATTTTTTGGGGGGTTGGTTGTACCTTGCAAAAAAAGTAAAATCTCTGTTTGAAAGAAAAATATTACTTTAAAAAGGTTTTAAAACAAATGTAGATTTTAAAAATGCATTGTAAAATAAGGAATAGGCTCCCTGTATTTGTTTTTGAAAAATCTCTAAATGTTCTTTAAGGTTTACCTTTAGCACCTGTTTCCCTTGTTGTAAGGCTTACTGTGTTTAATGATTATTTAGTCTCAGATTCAGGTTCTAAATCAAAATATTTAGTTTGAGTACTGAATAGCCTAAATATTACTGTGGTTTGATTATCACACATTTTCTAATTTGTGTGAAAATTTTCAGATGAAACCAACCTTTAGGAGTTATTTACACTTGTGTAATTCTGAGATCAAGTTTTAATGGTAAACTAAAAAATATTAATCTATTCCCATTTCTCCTCAGATAACTTCAAGTGTTATATGAAAAAGTTGAGAGTTCAGTTTTGTGGAAAAACTAAATTGGTTAGAACCACTAAACATCTTCACATGATACTATGACAAAAAAAGAAAAACATTTTCATAAAATTTCCACTATAACTACTCTTTTTTGACTAAAAAATAACAATGAACTACTTGTTTTTAAAGTGTGCCTATTTCCCAGCACTTTCAAGTAGTTTTGGTATTACATGTATCAAAATCTATCCACTGACCACCTTGACCTTGTATATTTAGTTGATAAAGTGTTGCAAATATTATTTCCCAAATAATTTGTTGATTATTGTGATCAACAACCTGAGGAAAATACTTATTTTAATTCATAGAAATTACACTATGTCATAGTGATTTTAGTTTTGTTTTACTTTACTGGGAAAAATTTTCACCTGGATTGAGTGAGTGTATGTTAGGAACAAAAGACAATATTAATAAATATTTAGTCTACTAAGTATTTCTAATCATTTTTACATCCATTAATTTAGCACTTAAATGTTTCAAAATTTTATTCTAAAATATAATGCAATAATATTGCTTATTTTCATACATGAGTCATTATATTTTTAGTTTGTAAACATTTGAGGTTTTTATGAGAAAAAACACATCGCTATTTTCTTTAAATTTTATATAAAGCACTTTAATGATAGATGCAACATTATTTTCCAATTTTTTAAGACCATATATTTACTGATGTTAATATAAAGGCAGTAAGTAGCCTACTGATATTTTATGGATGCAGACAATCCATGCACAACCACTTCTTACTATACTAGCTAATTTCCTTAAATGTTGTTAAAAAAGGACAATGGGGTATAAACTCTGATTTTTTTTTTTTTCTCCTGAGGGAAAAGAAAATTTAAATGACCACTTTAGATATATTTGATTTCTATTACAAAATTTAGAAAATGATGAATTCTTGCTCATTTTTATAATCAAGATTTTAGGAAAAACAGAAGTACATCTATATGAAATTTTGGGCAATTTTTTGTGTATCAATATTTTGTAGTTTTTAGGGAGTATTTTATTTTTTAGTCATGTGTGTCAAATTACAATTTAAAAGGTATAGCAGAAAATATACCGTGTTTTTATATAGGTTCATACCTGTACTTACAAGGGATCCTTTCCATCTATTTACTTTTTGTATAAAATTTTAAAATGTTGACAATCCACAAGGTCATAATAAAATGCTTCTATAGCTAGGAAAACGTTTACCCTTCTTAGTGCTTTGCACTAAAATATACTGTGAAAGGAAATTAGAAAGACTGTGATTGTTGCTGGAAATGTTCTATATTGAATGTACATGTTCTTGTTTGGGAAAAAAATGTACTCTATGTGATGGAAATAAACCAGACTCAAAGTTATTTCAGCTAAATGAGCTTCAACAAAGTTGCATTGGTTGAAACTTAAAATGTTTTATTATCAAATTTAAACTTACTTAGTGATTTTGAGCAGATCTTCAATTAAATCCAGATAGTTTTATTATTAATAAATAGAATAATGATTTCTCTTTAACTTAAAAACATTTAGGCACTAAATGTGTAGGTGGTATTTCATTTATAAACCATCTTCATTGTTGCACATTATTAAATCTGTATGTTTTACTTTTTCAAGTTGTTATCTTTTATGTAATTCCTGTACACAAGACATATCCCAAAAAATTTCTCCAGACTTAAGTATAAAAAACTAGTGAAAAGATAGTGGAATTCCTAAAAAAAAACTTGGAATAGTTCTTTGCTGCACCCACCTCATGTTTTTTTCCACATTGCTTTTCTTGTTAATTGTTATAGGGAAGGAGGAAAAACAGCCTGTTGTTGGAGAGGGGACCCCAGTTGCTGGAAGTTACTCTAGCCACCAATTTCTGCAAAACCGTTTACAGGATGTCTCCTCTTTAATACTTCTTGGGCCTCAGAACAAGACTTTAGAAGGACAAAACGAGGGTGCCAGGGACCAAAATATTTCATCTGAGTGAATAGAAAGAATTTCACTGTGTTAAGATTTGCCTAAATTAGAAAGGCCTACAGAGATTGGGAACATTTCATATTATCCAAACTAATGGATCATGGCAGACATAACAGAGGCTGTACTGGGGCCATTTTAGAGAAACAGAACAAACAAAAACTTAAAAAGTATTAATTCTTCCTTATTGGTTCTGGTCTTGTCTTTACTTTTACTGTCATTTCAGAGACTAAGGCTTGAGGAAAACTGACCTGAGAAATTCGTACCAGATGCTTTTCTGCATATAGGCTATATAAACAAATGTTTATATAACTTTATTGTTATAGCAAAGTGTAATGATATAGATAAGGAGTCTTCAGAAATTGCTTGTTTTATATTAATACCTGTCTCTGGCTATAAGTTTTGTCTACTTTTGTTGTTACCTGATCCGTTAAGAATTTTTCAATAGAATTCAACTAACTGTTTGAAGATAACTTCTGTTGCTAAGTGTGGTAGAAAGGGCAAACAGTAATGGGTATAGCTTTACATTTTAATTTATAAGTTTGGGTGGTGCCAGTAAGACCTGGAAAAGGTTTGGCTGACAATGGACAAGTGTTTATTAGGACCTTCAGATAAACCTTAAATACACAATCTCTTGTTTTTGGTGGTGGTTGCAGATGCTTCTGTTCTCCTTTCCCTCTTTAATCCTTTAGGAGGAAAACTTTTGAAAGAAGTATAAGGTAACCTTAATTTTTAAGCCTAATTTTGAATGTCAGAGCTTTTTTTTTTTGGTCGATTGCTTTTATTGCTAAAAAATGCTTTTTAAGGAAACATTGTTTATGTTGTTTTATGGATGGTACATTCTTAGTTTTCTTTACAAACAACAGTATAGTAACAAAGCTTTGTGCTTTTGCTGTGATTTGTGTTATGGACATAGAAAGGAATTTCTTCATTGGTGGTGTGGTATACATATACAGAAGAGATGTAAGTGGGTATCATTCCGTGTTGTGAAGTTCTAGATCTTTTCAAATAGCATGACTACTGAAGCCAGTTGAAGATGCACGCAACATAGGGTGGTGCTCTTAGACAAAATCATCCTACACTATTCTTTCCCTTCTCTGACTTTAAAAGCTAAGAGGATCAGCAGTAATTTAACAAAAAGCATAAGTGCATGAAATTGTAGAAGAGGTCAGAGTTGGAGTTTTTGCTGTTTATGCCCTTTTAGCAGGATTAGTTTGCTTAACGGTTTTTAATGTCACAAACTATCTGAAAAGTTCTTAAAGTGTGTAGTACATTTTTATGTATGAATGGATACTTTAAATATGTTTGAAAATGGTGTTAAACCAAGTGGTAGCCTTTTCCTTCCACACTTCTTTTGTCATATACTTGGAGACTTTTAGTTTTAATTCCATATACTTGTATTACCTTAGTACTGATGGATCTTACTTTAGAAAATACCATTGATAATCTTTATGAAAATAAGATTATTAGTAATAGCTAATAATACACTTATAGAGGGCTTGTTGTATGTCATGTACTCTACTAACTTTTTCTATATAATGCTTCTAATAGTATCAGTAGTCCTAAGAAGTAACACCATTTTTTTTTTTTATGTATTTAGTACAGGGTCTCACTTAATATATTGGACTTGTAGTGATTATCCTGTTCTCAGCTTCCCAAGTGCTGGGATTACAGGCACAGTTCACTATGCCCAGTCTCAGTCATTGTCTCAGTGTGCCCTGGGGGTGGGGCTGGCATGGCACATGGGGGATGGAACCTCTGCTGCTGCACTCTGCCTAAGCAGGTGCTTTAGTCTGCTGAGCTATCTGGCTGGCCCTAACACCTGTTTCTTCATTGCTTCTATTTTATAGAAAGAAAAGTGCAGCATAGGAAATTCAGTGGGATAATCAAGGCTCAGTAGCTAGTAGGAGAATTTGTAGTCTGTTCCCTTAGTACAAGTTACATTTGCACATTTTACCATTTGCAAAGCACATCAAAAATTAGATTAATTGGTGAAATTTTAGGTCCACAGATTATTTCCTGTATGACCTTGGCTAAGTTTACTTAACATGTTTCCCCTGGCTTGTATCGCTGGTGGTACTTGAAAACATAGTTCACCCAGTGATACTATTTCATGCTGCTCTATGGAAGAGTCATGCATGCATTACCAGTGTCAGCTTCCTGGAAGCCAGACATGAATTACAGCTCCCTTACATTGTGTGCCTTATGACCTTACTGATGAAACCTAATAGATTTGTTTATAGAGGAGGAGATGAAAAATAAATGTTAAACATTTACAGTAGTACCTGTCATGTTAAAATAAATGTTAGATATTATTACTGAAGTGACTATAGTCAAATGGAATTTTATTATTACCTATTAAAATTTTGATGGACATTTGCATTAGAACAGATGCCATACATCAGATTTTAACTGACAATTTTATATTTAATTAGAACATTGACAACCAACTGTATTTGTTAGCAATATCTCCTCTAGTCAGACATGAGTTATCATTCTTTAAAATTTTTCATTAAAAGGAAGAGAGTTTTTAAGTTCGGCTTTGTTTTAAAATTTTCAGTCTGCCCTATCACAAATATTTTTGGTTATGCAGAAAATATTAACATGGAGCAAATACTAATTGGTCAATATGATTGAAATATTTTTATGAAATAAAAATAGATATAGCACTATTTGAAAGATAGCATTAAACTGTGGGGGTTTATTTCTTTGTTGAGTGTGTTATGGGGTGATTAAGAAAAAAAATGGCATTTATTTGGACCCTTGCCTGTCATAGTCATTAGTGATAGTATTCCAAATTTCAGTGAAGGCCTTGCCTACAGTTATCTGTGGGTGTGTTTATCTATGCATCTGATTAATTTTTCTTGTTTTTAAACAGTAAGGTGATGTTTTTAGAGCTCTTAGTATTCAAGGACTAGTGTGATTTATATCACCAGAGAATTCTTTCCCTAGGTATATTTCTTTGTATTTTGAACTTCAGATCTAATACTGGCATGCCTGCACCTGGATTACGTGGCTTCTTGATGGTTCTGTTGCTAAAATGATTTTATCAAGTGTCTGAAGCATATGCCTGCCACACAAAACATTGTAATGTTTAAGCAGCAGGATGATGTTGTTAAAAAGAATAGCAAAAACAAAATTTAGAAGGGAGCCTGCTTTGCATGCTTTATCAATAACTTGGATTATGTCCCATGGTTTGCTCTGTGTAATATAACACTTCCAATACAAAACTATATGATATATTTGGATAAAAAGTTGCATCAGAATGAACCTTGAGTGCATATAGCTTTCATTATAGTGTGAATTTTGAATATTGGAATAAGTTAGCTCTGAGAAGTAGACCTGTATCTTTTAGTCAGACCTTCTCAGCTGTAGAAATGTGTGTTTAAAAAATAATTGAGACTCTTGTTCAGTAGATACGTACTTTGGCAGGCCTAAAATTACTTCTTAGTTGTGACTGGTGGCTTTTATTTTGAGTGCAAAATTAATTGCAGTATTTCTAAGAAAGACAGTGAAACTCTAGGTATGCTGTTCACAAATGGCTGAATTACTTGGAAAGGATAGATTTTTACAGAAAGGATTTTTAGATAGTTTGTTTCAGTTTTTGGGCTAGGAGAAAGTACAAGGTTCTCTTCCTTTGTATGATCCAGCCTTTGAGGCGAGAGCATATGCTAATGGGGATTATAAAGGTGAAGGACACATTTAGTGAAATGTATACTTTTTAGAACTTAGCTCATCAGGTTATATTTCTATAAAATACCTTCATAATTTTCCATAGTTGCCTTTTCTTTGCCTCACCACCTTGACTAAACTGTTTTTGTTAAGTGGTTCTATGAGAACCATTTACTTGTCACAAAATTCCAGTGCACTTGCACATGTAAGAGTAAGAAACTTAAGCTGGTTCTGTTTTGTATAATTGCCCTGTGTGTCCTTTTAATGTGTAAGTGAAGAGTTATCATGTTATATGGGTTGTTCACTTAAAACTTTTAAGTTTAGACTTTGAAGGCCCTTCCTTCTAAAAAAGATAGCTAGGGCTTATTTCATGGTGTCTAAACCACAGATGCCACAAAATGGAAGTGAGACTCACAGTGCTTGACTTGCCAGCCAGTACTTGAATTGCTGGACAGTTTGCCATGTCATCTAATCGCTGGAACGTAAGTGCAAGTGCACATGTACATACAGAGACTGTTTTAGTTTTGGATGAGACGGGGTTGGAAGCACAGCATTTTACTTGTTTTATTGCTAGTAAAGGAAGGTTTGTTAGGGTTTCTGTGGGGCAGTACACAAAGCTAGACCTTAAGGAAATCTAAGGAGTGATTATACAACTTGGCTTTGCCATAATTTAAATTAGGTAAAGGTTACAGAGACTAGGAGAGATCAGTACAACTCTATTGACTGGGTGTTACCCTGTTAGCAGCAGTACTGCTTCTTTGGTGCTATTACTTCCATTGATTCTATTTTTTTCCCCAAAATATCACAAAAATAATGTTGCACTCTAACAAAGTGCTAGTGACAACATGGCTATCTGGCCTGATTTCAAATAGCTAGCCCTAGGAGAGTTTGAGTACATAAAGTTCAACAATGCTGACTTTTCCTTGGAAAAGTTTCAGATGTCAAGAGATAGCTTAAAATAAGAAATTAAAATGTTATCTATAAAGTCCAGTAAATAAAATAGTATCTTTTCAGATCATGTATCTAACATTATAAAGGTCCTTATCTTCCTGTGATGCTTCTGAAACTAGATCTTCACTTGATTTACTAGCAGATCTGAGAGGAGTTGTAAAGTTTTGTAATTCAGGAATACCTCTTGTTCTTTACTTATGCTGCGTTTCAATTTCAACTGTTGGTGCCTCTTGAAGTAGTAGTTCTCCATGCTGCTGTTGAAGGCTGTAGTTGAACGTAGGAAAAACTAAATTTGCTGCGTGATGAAAACTTCTATGTGGCCCCAAACTATGATTAAAATTTCTGACACAAGAACACTCCAGGACAAGTGTTGTATTAACCCTGCTCAACAAAAAGATCTGCTTTGCTGGTTCTCCTCCAGAAGTTTGGTATTGGCTACTTCTAGCCTCTCATAAACCCTTATGCATTAGCATATTATGTAGAATAATCATTTCAGATTCAGTAGATGTTAAGTCTCTACTGAAACAGAACTCTCCATTTTTCTGCTCATTTAATGTTTTTATAGTTTCTTATACCCACTTAGCTTTTATTAATTCACCATTTTTCTTCCTTTCTTCATCCAAAGTATATTCCAGAGATTGTTCTAACTCAGTAAGTTTCTTCAAGTGTCTCTTGTCATCTTTAGACAAATTTATACTTTATAGGTTTTTCTGAAGATGTTTAATTTTCTCTGCTTGCTTTTTTTAACTTTTAAACTGTAATTCTCAAGTTCAAATGTGTAGTTTTTCTTGAATTTTTCAGCATGCAGCGCAGCTTCTGTGTATCAATCCTGTGCTTCTTCCACCTAATTCAGTTTATTTCTTAGAATCTTTAATTCTATTATGTTCTAAGAGAAATTTCAAGTTGTTGATTTTCTTCAGCTTCTTGATCATATTTTGTCTTAAAAATTCTTTAATTTTTTCATAAAACTGGCCAATATTTTTTCTCATCTTGTTTTAAAGTAATTCTTAAATTGCCATTTTTTTCTTATATTGTCTTATGCTCTAATTGTGATTTTGCTTCTTATATTTCTGTTAGCTCCGTCTGTAATCCCCTCAACTTATTTTCTAATTTTTAAATTTTTCCTTTGCACTCCATTCTCAGTTTTTCAGATAGCAAGCAGCACAGTATCATTATACTCAGTGTGTTTCAGATGGCTGAAATAAGTCATCAGTGTCATCCATAGCGTTTAACTTATTCTTGACCTTTCTCTTTCCATTAGATGTTTTCTTCGTGGATCTTCCTGCCTCTTCATCTATGTCATGTAACTGGCAGCCACTCTTCAGTTGTGGCAGAGCACCAGAAAGGGTACTGGTCTGGTCCACCCTGAAGAAATCACAGATCCTCTGGAGCTTTGCTGCTCATGTTCATTCTTCTGTTTTTTACTTAAAGGCAAGGCAGGCTCACCAGTTTGCACTTTTATTAATTCACCATTTTTCTTCTTTTTTTTTAGTTAGTCAAAGTATGTTCCAGAGATTGTTTTAACTCTAAGTTTCTTTAACTATCCCTTGTCATCTTTGGAAGTTTGTAGAGGTTTCAGTTTGTACTTGGCTGGCTTCAGGACAGTGGCATGGCAGAAGGGCATTGCAGAGAAGGCAAGCAGCAGCAGCAGAAGGTGATAGGCACTTGCTTTTAAAAAAAGTATAGCCGATTTTTATTTATTTGTTTGTTTGTTTACTTATTGTGGTGCTGGGGATTGAATTCAGGGTCCTGTGCTTGCTGGGCAAGGGCTTATTCTACTGAGATATTTCCCTGTCTATAGAACTTGCTTTTATTTTAAAGAAAAAAAAAATTATCCACAATGTATTTAGTATAGGGTCTATAGGGTCTTGCTATGTAGATGGGACTTGTAGTGATTCTCCTGTTTTCAGCCTCCCAAGCACTGGGATTACAGGTGCGTGCCACCACACCCAGTCTCAATCGCCATCTCAGCATGTCCAGGAGGCAGGGCCAGCATAGCATGCCTGCAATCGATCTGGCCACTTGCACTCTGCCTAAGGAGACACTTTAGTCTACTGAGTGATCTCACTGGCCCACCATATCTTCTTGATATGGTCATAACTTCCTCTGCTGCTGTCTTTTGTGTCTTTCAGCTACTTTTGTTTTTCTCTGCAGTTTGTGTTCAAACTCTTACAGAGTTGGTGGGCAGATCTTTTATGCCAGCTCTCTTCATTGGTTGCTGGCCAGTCTATAGATTGGCTACTCATTCTTAGCACAGATGCTCTCCGCTTGTCTTGTCATTTGTGATCATGGCGGCAGAGTCAGTAGCATATAGCATGGCTCAGCCCAGCAGAAGGAATTTTTGTGACATTTAAAAAGGACAGTGGTAGAATATGATAAGCTAATTATATATACTTCTCCCCCTTTTTAAAGGTGATAAGTGTTAAAGACAACCTGTGGTCTTGGCTATTATTTCTCTACAGCATCAATACTCTTCATAAGGAGAAAATGTGGCAATAGTCCCTGAATTGGTATCTGCAGTTCCTTTTCTGAACAGCTGGATGCTATTTCTATTTTTGGCTTAGTAGATTCATAGCCTAAAATTTTCATTGAAAAAAATCCATTTCATTTCCTTTAGGAGCATATTAGGACAGTCTGTGAGTTCTTACTGTTTTTTAGATACCACAGTTATGCTGCACAGTTCAAGTTGGTAATTAAGTAAATAATGTTGTTGCTCTTCTACTTGTGTTTCTGGCATTAGAAATTACTTTGCAGTAGCTATTTTATGTCCTGTCATTTATTTCTTCAACAGCCATTGTCAAGTATTCATCCTGTATCTGGCATTATATTCATTCAAAGAAAAATAAGAACAGTAGTTAACGCATGGATGTTTCAAGAATCATCTGGCCCTGAGTTTATCCTAACTGCTTGTTAGCAGTACAGTTTGGGAAACTATGCTGATCAGTGATTTTGAAGTTACAGTGATCAATGCCTATTTAAATTTCAGTTTTCTTTTCTATAAGGTGATAATGCTAGAAACGACCTTATAGATAGCTTATTATAGAAATATGTATGAGTTTAATATATAACATTCTAACAATATCTCAAGTAAGAGCTTCTTAAGTATTGCTATTGTAATGATCATTAAAATTGATTTTAGTAGCCAGGTGTGGTGGTGCACACCCATAATCCCAGCACTTGGGAGGCTGAGGCAGGAGGATCAGTGTGAGTTTGAGACCAGCCTGAACTATAAAAATGAGCTCAAGGCCAGCCTGAACTAACTGCATAGTGAGTGAGACCCTGTCTCAAAAGACAAAAAAAAAAAAAAAAAAAAAAAAAAAAAAAAAAAAAAGTTTGCTGCTGAAATATTTCCTGGCAATTACTTTCTGCTCCTGTATTGGATTTGATATTCATTGCTATTTTGTTGATATTAATCCTACTGTTTAATGAAAAGTCAGTTATAACATTTTATAGAAGCAAGATACATAACAGTTTATTAAGTTAGAGCATACCATTATTTTTTTTTTTTTTCCGGGACTGGGGTTCAAACTCACGACCTTGCACTTGCCAGGCAGGCACTTGTGCCTCGGAGCTATCTCCCCAGCCCCTATAGCATACCATTATTTTATGATCTTTTTTTTTTTTTTTTTTTTTTTTTTTTTTTTTTTTTTTTTTTTTTTGTCTTTTTGAGACAGGGTCTCGCTATGCAGTTCAGGCTGGCCTTGAGCTCACTTTTGTAGCCCAGGCTGGTCTCAAACTCACCCTGATCCTCCTGCCTCAGCCTTCCAAAGTGCTGGGATTACAGGCATGCGCCATCATGCCCTGCTTATTTTATGAATCTCTATTCTGGAATTTGATGCCTTTTTTTTGCAGGCTTGTTACTTTGCTGTTCAATAATTCACTGATCTTTTTGATATTTTGGTTTCAAAAGATTAGTGTGTTATTGAGCAATACATAATTTTGAGTATTTTAACTCAGGGTCTCTTTCTTTTTTCTCTCTGTAAACATTAGGCTCTGAATACAAGAACTTAGAGTTGACAAACAAGAATTATGTCTTGTCTTTGCCGTGTCTTGTCACATAGTTAAGTGCTAGGAGAATATTAAAGAGAGAAAGCAGGAATGGTGTGTCAGTTATCTTCAGGTTTATCAGTAATCCTTGTCTCCAGTCTGTTTTTGCTTTTACTTGTTTTCTTCATTACTTCATTTCTGAAACATAAAGCTTCTCTACCTGTGAGTTCTTTACTTGTGTTACTCCAGAGCCTGTATTGTCTGTGTCTTTGTGTGAGCCTTCGGGCTTCTGCCATTGTTGTTAAGTAATAATAATGAGTTCAGATTCATAGCAGTGGTGTACTGATTATATTAATCCATAATTTTATACTGTGTAGGTATGCATTTAGTGATTTTTGGATAATACTTTTTAAGATTTACCTTTGTTTAATTCATGCCAATTGCATTCTGTGAAATGCAGCTCACTTCATCACGTTAAACCAGACGTACCTTCTCTTCAAACTTGTTGGTCCACCATACAGGTAGGGTTAGTTTTCACCAAATCCTCCTGGTTACCTCAATTAAAATCCTGGCAAATACTGTGACTTCTCTTACATTCTACTTAGTCAGTGCTCAGTGCTTATCTTGTCTTGCCTCTGAATGTTTTCTATATGTGGTTCTTTCTTTCTTGCCATCTTTTCCTTAAATGGTTTAGTATAGATTCATAGTTCTTACCTTCACTATTGTAAGCATCCCGGTCAGTTACAGCCTTTTTAGATTCTAAACTGTCTTCCATGCTGTTACTGGAACTATCTTCCTAAAGCACAAATCTGTTTTTACCATGTTTGCTTCACTGATGTACTCATTCTTCATCAAATTAAGTGCCTTCTCTGAAATATCTTTCATAGGCCTTTCCTAATATCTAATACAACTTGTACTTATACTGTATTTGTGGCATATGCTTAATGTCTGCCTTCTCACCAAAGAAATTTGTGTAAGGGACCAGGGAGTTATGCAGACTTTGTGCCAGTCTTTGGGACATAGTAATACTTAAAGATAATTTATTGACTGATGAAGTGGATGACAAATTAGAAATACAGGAAAATACAAAAGAGATAGGAAAGGCAGGAAGATTACAGGGCCCTACCTTCCTACATTCTCACAGATCTTGGTCTGTAGTTATTCCCTTTGTAAAATAGTAATGATCTTTTCCTTTGTGCCATTTGAAATGTTTCCCATAAGGGTGAGAATCACAAGTGAATCAACACTTACATTACCCCACACTCACACCTTTGTGAATCCTTGATCTTTTCCAACTGAAAGATGAAACTAAGTTTGATTATGAGTCAAAGCATTTTTAGTGCCATACTTGTCTTATAGAAGTAATTTTCATTTCTGTGGAAAGCTAAAATCAAGTAATAGATCCCTACATCATTGTCTTATTGTTTCTGTGCATTTTCTCCAGAAATCTTTTGAGAAAGGTGACATTTATATTTGGGGATGGGATAATTGTATCTTTGTGGAACCTGTATATTCCATTAGCCCAGAGGCCTCATATGGAGCATTCTATGTGTAGCTTCCTATTTACTTAGCATCTTAAGAGATGGTCTATTTAAATTATTTCATTTGACAGCAGCTTTCCTGAAGTGTTAAAGCCTAAAAACAAAATGTTAGATGGGAACCTTTGCAAAAGGTACATCTAGCTTTCTTCAAAAAATAAATTTGTTCATCAAAAATTTTAAGAAGAGATAAACTTGAGTCATTTGTAGGAAAATGGATGCACTAATACCATAACAGTGAAATTAGTCAGATGCAGAAGGTCACATGGTTTTTCTTTTTTTTAAAAGAATTTTTTATTTTATTTTATTTATTTTTTGCTTGTTTCAGAACTTTTTGTTTGTTTATTTATTTATTTTTATGGCTGGCTCAGCCTGCCCCGAGGGCAGGGCTGGCGCAGCATGTGGTGCCGGGGATCGAACCGCAGTCCCTGCAGCCGCCTAAGCCTTCCTCAGCAGGCTCTTTACACGACTGAGCCATCCTGCCGGGCCCCACATGGTTTTTCTTACATGACAAATGAAAAATTATAAACAGAGTAAAATAAAAGGTAACATAAAGTAGGCAGCTAGATCTTTTCTCCACAGGGAAAGGGATTGGAAAAAGGAACTAAGGTGTGTGTTATACCTTTCCACATAAGAAATGTAAACATGAACTATAGACATGTACTAGTAACAAAAAGATGTTGAAATTGGAACGTATGGAATGAATAAATGCTTATGAATCCATAGTTCATTGGTTAAAGATAATTGGTCATTTAAATTACTTTTAGGGTGGGTCAGATAGCTCAGCTGACTAAAAAGTACCTGCTTAGGCAGAGCACAGTGGCTGGGGTTTGATCCCTGGCATGCTGTGCTAGCCCCACCCCTGGGGCATGCTAAAGCTGTGATTGAGACTGAATGTGGTGGCACACACCTGTAAACCCAGTGCTTGGGAGGCTAAAAGCAGAAGAATCATAGTCCAATCTGTGTAGTGATGTAGTGAACCTCTATGCCAATGGACCCTGTACCAAAAAAAAAAAAAAAATTATTAATCCATTTATTCATCCATATTTACTTGAGCAACTACTTTAGCAAGCCTTTAGGATTTAAAGAAAGAGAAGGATTGATTGCTCTCAAGAAGTAAAAAATTTAGATTTTTTTTTTTTTCATGTCTTTCATCTGAGATACACATTCAGCTATTGGATATTTTCTTGTGATTGTTTCTTAGTCACTATCAAAAACCATATTTCCTTTTATATTCATTTTCTTATAAAGGTGTTCTACTTTCTTATTCAAGCTAGAAATACAAGAGTTATCCTTGGCTTCTTTCTACTTGCAGATGGTCTCTTGAGTTAGCCTGCTTTCTTCCTGATTCTTAATTTAGTTCATCTTTGTCCTTTACCTGTGCTAGTATTGATAGCTTTCTAAGTGACCCTTACTCTACTTTGCTCCAAGAAGTTTGTTTTATTACCCTGTGCTTAAGGTAGAGTGACGTTTTCTGAAGTGCAAGTTATCTTTTATCTGAAATGCTTGAGACTAGCAATATTTCAGATTTTTTTAACATTTACACTTGAGATGAATTGATGAGGCACTTTAGTATGCCTGAGTTTTGACTATGAACTGTCAGATAAAATCAGACAGAATGGTATAGAATTTTCTACTTGTGTCAGTCATTTCAACATTCAGAGAGTTTGGAATTTGGGAGTGTATCTGATTTTGGATTTTTGAGTTAGGCCTGTTTAACATATATTTTGTGCAAACTACATGGTTGATTGGTTGTTACAGAACTAGATGACTGTACACTAAAGACTCAGATTTTATATGTAGATCACATAGGACCTAATTAAGATGCATATTCTGACTCAGTAGGTCTGATGTGGTTCTTAAGATTTTATGGTTGCAGCAATCTCTCATGTGATGTCTGTGCTGCTGACTAGTGATCCAAGCTTTGAACATTAAAGACCAAATCCCCTATCTTTTTGAAGATTGCCCTATCTATTTATTTATTTATTTATTTATTTTTGTCTTTTTGAGGCAGGGTCTCGCTATGCAGTTCAGGCTGGCTGTGAGCTCACTTTTGTAGCCCAGGCTGGTCTTGAACTCCCACTGATCTTCCTGCCTCAGCCTCCCAAGTGCTGGGATTACAAGTGTGCACCACCACGCCTGGCAGATTGTCCTTTTTTAAAAGTGTGGAACACCTGTGTTTCTTGTTACTTCAAAATAGTTTGGGCAGCCAGGTGTGGTGTCACACACCTGTAATCCCAGCACTTGGGAGGCTGAGGCAGGTGGATCGATGTGAGTTTGAGACCAGCCTCAGCTACAACAGTGAGCTGAAGGCCAGCCTGAACTTCATAATGAGACCCTGTCTCAAAAAAAAAAAAAAAAAAAGCAGTTTGGGGTATTGCCTTTCATTAAGGTTTTAACACACATGGAAGGAACCATTGTTCTTTTTTCATGGCCATCAAATGTATGGAAAGCCTGAATCTGAAAGTAATTTCTTGTTTTTGACCTATCATCTGTGGTCCTTTAAGACTCAATAAAGACAAATAAAGGTAGAGCAGGTTATCTGTTTAGATATCCTATTGCTTTTTATTCATTAATTCTTTGTATTTTCTTTATCTCAGTTGAGTTAATTTCTGCCCTAATCTTTATAATTTCCTGCTGTCTTTGGGCTTTGGATTTTGTTTGCTCTTCTGTTTCTAGTCGATTGAGGTGCTCCAGGAGAGTATTTATTTGTTCCCGTTCTATTTTCTTAATGTGTGAGTTCAGAGGTATAAATTTCCCTCTAAGAACTGCCTTCATTGCGTCCCATAAATTCTGGTAGGTTGTGTTGGAATTTTCATTAAGTTCAAGATATTGTTTAATTTCTTGTTTAGTTTCATCTGTAACCCACTGGTTGTTGAGAAGAGTGTTGTTTAATTTCCATGAGTTCCTGTGGTTTCTTTGGTCATTTATTTCCAATTTGATTGCACTGTGATCAGATAATATGCATGGTATAATTTCTGTTTTCTTGCATATACTTAAGCATGACCTATGTGGTCTATTTTAGAAAATATACCATGTGCAGCTGAAAAAAAAATGTGTATTCTGAAGTGTTTGGTTGGAACACTCTGTGCATGTCCACTAATTCCAGTTGTTTCAAGTTCTGGTTCAGCTCTGCTACTTCTTTGCTAAGTTTATGTCTGCTTGACCTATCTTTTCCAGATAAGTGGGTGTTGAGGTCTCCTGTTAAGATTGTGGTATTGGATATTAGATTTTTCACGTCCATTAAGGTTTGTTTTATATAACTTGCTCCCATGTTGTGTGCATACATTTATGAGTGTCACCTCTTCTTCTTGAAGTGTTCCCCTAACCAATATGTAGTGGCCTTCTTTATTTCATTTGATCAGTCTTGGTTTGAAGTTTAGACTGTCTGCAAACAGGATTGCTACCCCTCCCTTTTTTTTTTTTTTTTTTTTTTTTTTTTTTTTTT
>PVJA010012881.1:0-50859 GCA_004027025.1 Myocastor coypus
GACAGCACAAAGGTGAAAGAAAAATACTTCCTAAGATACAAAAGAGATGCCAAGTTGAGTGTGGTGGCACATGCTTATAATCTTACCACCCTAGGAAGCTGAGCTGGGAAGACTGCAAGTTTGAAAACAGCCTAGGCAACTCAGTGATTTGGCAAGGTCCTGTCTCAAAGTTACAAACAAAAAATGTTTTTAAAGCCTAGGTATGTAGGTCAATGGGACGTCCCTAGACTAAATCTCTAGAACTAGGGGACGAAGGGTCCACTGAGCTGTGACTCAGTGCAAAGGCTCTGCATCCTATTCCCAGTAATTTATTTTTTTTTATTTTTTTTCCCAGTAATTTATTTTTTTCTTTCCAATCAAATTTTATTGGTACATTTTATTTATTTTTTGTATTTAGTATAGGGTCTACAGGGTCTTACTACACAGATCAGACTTGTAGTGATTCTCCTGTTTTCAGCCTCCCAAGTGCTGGGATTACAGGCATGTGCCACTATGACCAGTCTCAATTGCTATATCAGTGTGCCCCAGGGGCAGGGCTGGCACAGTATACCATCAAATCCCGGCCACTGTGTTCTTCCTAAGCAAGCACTTTAGTCTGTGGAGCTATTTGGCCAGCCCTACCAGTTTTTGTTTTGTTTATTTGAGATAGGGTCTTGCTTGGTAGCTCAGGCTGTCCCTGAACTTGTGGAGGTCCTCCTGCCTCAGCTTCCTGAGGCTAAGATTACAGGTGTGTATCAACACATCTGGCCTAAGTACTATAATAAAAAAGAAAGAAACTAAGAACTAGCACTGCAGGGTGAAAACTGGAAAATGTCTTATGAGGCCTTGATCCATGCAAAGCACACACAGAGAGTGTCTGCCATGGCACCCAGAGAGGACATAGCATTGCAATAGTGCCCGCTGGCAGTCCCTGGCTGTTCTGTTCTGCAGGGTCAGGAAGAAGCACTGTAATGATAGCTGAGTACCTTCTCCCTGGCTTTCTCAGACACAATCTGTGTGAACTTAGTGAATAATATTTCTGAGCACTGATTTTTTTTTTGTGTGTGTGTGGGACTGGGGATTGAACAAGGCCCTTGGGCTTGCCAGGCAAGCGCTTATTCTATTGTGCTGTCTCCCCAGCCTCACACTGATATCTTTTTATAAAAACTGGCTCTTGCTATGAAGTCTAGATTAGCCTAGTACTAACTATGCAGCCCAGATGATCTCAAACAGGTAATTGTCCTGCCTCAGTCTCCCAAGTGCTGGGATTCCAGGCATATGCCACCACACCCAGCTTGGTGTCCTATCTTTATCAAAAGAATACCAAGCCGGGTGTGGTGGCTCAAAGCCGGGTGTGGTGGCTCACGCCTGTAATCCCAGCACTTGGGAGGCTGAGGCAGGAGGATTGGTGTGAGTTCGAGACCAGCCTGGGCTACAAAAGTGAGCGCAGGACCAGCCTCAACTGCATATCGAGACCCTGTCTCAAAAAGACAAAAAAAAAAAAAGAATACCTGTTACTGAGGTTGGTTTTTTTTTTTTTTGAATGCAGTGAGGGCCAGGGAGATAGTTCCATGGCACAAGTGCCTGCCTGGCAAATGCAAGGTCATGAGTTCAAACCCCAGTCCTGCAAAAAAAAAAAAAAAAAAAGAATGAAGTGGAATGATACTGAAGCACTGACAGTATCTGGTAGCTGCACAGGAAGCCCCCACTGAAAGCTGTTAGTTATTGTCATCCTCATTGGACACTGCCCTCTGTATGCCCCTTCTTTGAGGATTTATTTAGTTTTGAAACAGGGCCACACATGAACTTAGGGTGCTCCTCCTGCCCCAGCCTTCAAGGTACTAGGATTACAGGTGTGTGGCACCATGCCTGGCCTTCCCTGAAGAGTTTTGAGTGCTTCTAATACTTGCTATCTCTTAGGCTCATCCATTACGACTACTGTGAGACAAGTTACAATTATAGCTCCAATTCACGGAGCCTTCCTGGCCCCAAAAATGTGCCCACAGACCCCTTCTCTTTTTTTGTTCTTTTAATACAGGGTTTCCCTATGTTCGGGCTGGCCTTGAACTCACTATGTAGCCCACACTGGTTTTATTTTATTTTATTTTATTTTTTTTATTTTTTTATTTTTTTTGTCTTTTTGAGACAGGGTCTCCCTGTGCAGTTCAGGCTAGCTTTGAGCTCACTTTTGTAGCCCAGGCTGGTCTCGAACTCGCACCGATCCTCCTGCCTCAGCCTCCCAAGTGCTGGGATTACAGGCGTGAGCCACCACGCCCGGCATCCCACACTGGTTTTAAACTTATAATGATCCTCCTGCCTCAGCCTTCCAAGCCTATACTCTCAGCACTAGATTATCAGCATGCACCACCATGCCCAGCTTTTACAGACCCTTTTTAATTTTAGTAATGTAGTATGTAAGGGGATTTTGGTCAATAATAGGTTGCATAATTCTCTAAAATTATAGCACTCAGTGACATCATAGTGATCTTTTAGTTAGATGGATTAGTTATTGCTTGTTGGTTTTTTGAGACAGGCTGGCCTTGAACTCACTATAAAACCCAGGCTGGCTTGAACTGATAATTCTTTTTGCTTTAGCCTCCTGAGGGCTGGAATCACAGGTGTGCACCACCACACCTAGCAAACCATCTTAATCTGTACAAGGACACTTATGCTCATGGAGCAATGACATCACCTACCAACATATTCTTCAGAAATGTATCCCCATCATTATGAAATGGATGACTTATTTTATTACTAATCATCCCAAAGACCTGATTAGAGAATAAAAATAACATGTGGCAGGTATAGTGGTGAGAGCCAAGGGGAGAGAGAGAGCCTGCAGGGGACCCTGCCATCTGCACAGGGGCCCAGCTGGGGTAGTCTCGGGGCTGTGCAGCAGGAGTGAGCAGCCATTCTGGCTCTTAGACCAGAATGTGTTACCTGAAATCTTTTCATTTCCATGACTCGCTCCAGAGAGACTGAGCAGTCTGTCCAGTATACAGTCCACTCTTCGTCCTCCCCGACCTCCTTTAAGCCACATAGCTGGGCTGCCCGCCGCACTACAGAGACAGGGCTGTCAGTGCTGCCAGCCTAGGGGCCAGCAGCAAGCCCTGGAACACTGGCTGCTGGGTCAGGGATGGAACGGGCCTGAGAAAAGGACAGGTTGAGGAGGGAGGTGACCATACCTTTGCTCTAGCTTAGTTACCTGGCGGCCACTCCAAGTTTATGAGGTTGCTGTGTGCTTCCAGAATGTGTGGCAGCAGACATGAGAGCCTGGCAGATCTATCTCTCAGTCAGGACAGTTTCTGATTTGCAGAGCTGACACTAGGTGGGAACCCCACTGGCACCTAATACTCTGGTGGCCCCTTACTCAGATGCTAGTTGGGTAAGTAGGGAGAGGGGGAAAGCAGAGGTTGACCTGGATGGATTTTCCTTTTCATAACTGCTGAAGCCTCTTCAAAGCCTCCTTGAAAGAATTGTTTTGTAGTACTAGGGATGAAGCCAGGCTTTTCACACTGAGCTTTGTCCCCAGACCTTTCTTATTTTGTTCGAGATAGGGTCTTGCTAAGTTCAGGCTGGGTTGGAACTTGGCATCCTCCTGCTTCAGCCTACCAGAGTGCTAGGATTATAGTTATGTACCATACCAGCTTGTCTTTGTTTTTCAGCACTGGGGACAGAACCCAGGGCAGTGTGCAGGCTGGCAAACACTATGACCAAGCTATACCACGAACCTTGAAAAAACTCTATTTTAACTTTGTCTTATCTCTACTAAAGTGTGGGAAGGTAGGACCAACTAGATTCTCAGCCATTTATCTTTTCTTGTTAGCTAACTGGAGGTACACTCCCTACAGCAGAGAATAACTGGGACAGCAGTATCTCTGTTGGCGGCAGCTGAGCTGACATCCTAGCCTGGCAGGATCTAAGGGTGGGAGCCTGGTCAGAGTCCCATTCACCAGAGCAAGTGAGAAAGTCCCCTGTGCATGGTGGGCCTTACCACTCTCGTACTTGCAGTTGGTCAGGTTGATGGTCAGAGGTCTGCAATGGAGGAATGGCAGAAATGAGCAGAGCTGAAAAGAAAGACAGACTTCCCGGGGTACCAGGCACCCAGATGAAGAGATACTCAAGAAGCTAACAATTCATTTTCTCTAGAAGCCACTTAAAGGCAACACCAGGGTGATATAAACATTCTGAAATTCCAGACTGAGCCAGCCCAAGATTTTGTTTTGATACCAAAAGGTTAACAATGTTCCAGCCTTATTTTTTTCTGAGATAGGGTCTTGCTAAGTTCAGGCTGGGCTGGAACTTGCCGTCCTCCTGCCTTAGCCTCTTGTTTTTGTTGTTGTTTGTTTGCTTTTTGTCTTTTTGAGATGGGGTCTCACTATGCAGTTCAGGCTGGCCTTGAGCTCACTTTTGTAGCCCAGGCTGGTCTCGAACTTGCACCAATCCTCCTGCCTCAGCCTCCCCCAAGTGTGGGATTACAGGGATTGCCACCATGCCCAGCCCTTTTTTTGTTTGTTTTGTTGTGGTACCAGGGATTGAACTCAGGGCCCTGAGCTTGCCAGGCAAGCACTTACTCTACTGAGCTATCTCCCCAGCCCCTTGTCTTCTGTTTAGAAGGCTAAAGGGAAGAGTGAAGATACTAACCCCATCCCCTAAATGCTGGGGGTAACTCTAAAGCCACCAGGGAAAGGTTACCTGTGTTTCCGCCTTCTTTTTCTTCTCCCAAGGTCTACATCATCCAGGTCAGTGGGAGCTATAATTTTCTTGGCTATAATCGCTAAAGAAAGCCCATCCCCAAATGCTTTGTGGCCAGCCTCTGAAAAGGCCTGATGGAAAGGGTTAGAAAAAACTGGAGCTTCCTCTTTAGCACACTCCTCCTCAGATTCCTCTTCCTCTGTATAGTCTTCCTCAGTTTCGCTGTTTTTACAGGTGCTTAGCTCCATGCTTTTAGATTCTGGAGTAGGGGATGAAGATGAGATGTATGTCAGATGGGTGCAAGCCCATAATCTCAACAACGGAGAAGCTGAGGTAGAGGCTGAGGAGGATTCTTGAAAGTTTGAGGCCAGCTTGAGCTATACAGCTAGTTTAAGGCCTGTCTGAACTACATAGTGAAGCCCTATCTTAAAAAAACAAGCAAAACAAAAAGACTAGAACAATTCCACTGGACAAGGGGAAGTTTCCAAGTGTTTTGGCTCCTGGGATGCAAGTGAGATGTGGATTCTATCACAGTCCCCAGCCAGCCAGTATCACAGTGGATCATACAACATACTTTGGGGCCTATAGGAGTGGCACAGAGCTATCAGGAGAGGTGACCATGGCTTTGTTGCTCCTGAGTGGGAAGTGGGATGGCTGGGAGAAGTGGAGATATCTTTGCTTTAAAGTGCAAGTAGTACTTTACCCAAGCTGGTTAACTCACATACTGGGTTACACCCACAGTAAAAAACTCAGAAATAAAAACTTAATTTAAGATACAGCTGAAGATCAAAAGTCCTCAAGCCTGCCCATTCCGTCCTGGGACACACTGGAGCCAGGTACCCGATGGCTAAGACTCTTTGCGCAATGGTTGTCCACGGAAGACACTGCCCACCCGAGGTGGCGAGGAGCTGCCTTTAGCGGTCCGAAGCTGAGTTCAGCTGGTAGCTCATGGCCGCCCTTTGCCCACTCCGGCTCTTCCTGGGAGTCCTCCGGGCCTCTGCGGTCACAGGACCGCGGTTCCTGCGGAAGGCAAGGGAAGCCCACTCCCCAAAGCCTTAGCTCCTAGCTTTTTAAGCCAGCGCACAGCTGTGGCAGCCGCAGTCGCCAAGGACACCAGAGCTACACCTATTGGAGAAGAGTTCTAGGGGAGGGGCCTCGTGGAACCTCACCATCCAACTTCAGCAGAGGCCATCTTGGTCCCGGGCGGATGCCTGTGCCCTCAGCCCCAGGCGGTGGGAGCGCGGCAACGTGCATCAGGCCTTCGATACATCATGGGACTTGCAGTCCTTCCAGTTTGGCTCTCGCTAGCAACACCTGTACTGCTATTGTTTCTTGCTTGAACCAGTCGGCCCCGCCTGTGTTTGGAACAGCTTCCTTTTGTCTTTCTTTGGATTCTGCGTTTGTTTGTTTTTCAGACAGGATCTCACTCTACAGCTCAGACAGGCCTTTGAATTATATAGCCCAGGCTGGCCTCAAACTGACGGTGACACTCCTGCATCAGCCTTCCTAGTGATGGGAGAATAACAGGTCCCCAGCCCCTTGTTATTTGGCTTTTTGAGAAAGATCTTGCTGTGCAGCTCAGGCTGGCCCCCAAGTTGAGCTGAACCTGTCTCCCTCTCCTGAATGCTGACATTACAGATATATGCCACCATCACAGCTGACTTAAGGACGTTTTTTTTTTTTTTAAGAATTTTTTATTTTATTTTATTTTTCTTGTTTCAGAACTTTTGTTTGTTTATTTATTTATTTTTATGGCCGGTTCAGCCTGCCCTGAGGGCAGGGCTGGTGCAGCATGTGGTGCTGGGGATCGAACCGTGGTCCCTGCAGCCCCCCAAGCTTTCCTAAGCAGGCGCTTTAGACCACTGAGCCATCCTGCCAGGCCCCAAGGGCAGTTTTTTTTTTTTTTTTTTTTTTTTTTTTTTTTTTTTTTTTTTTTTTTAATTTTTAAACTTTATTTATTTATGTTAGAGCTGGCTCAGCCTGCCCTGGGAGAGGGGCTGGCACAGCATGTGGTGCTGGGGATCGAACCACGGTCCCTGGGGTTGCCTAAGCTTGCCTAAGCAGGCGCTTTAGACCACTGAGCCATCCTGCCAGGCCCCAAGGGCAGTTTTGATAAACTAGAAAACGTGTACTTTTCGTTCTGATGGGCTGAGACAGTTCCTCTAAGGAACTGCCTGTCACTGTCACCTCCTATCCTCATACTTCACATTCTCCTTTGTCTGACTTTTCCTACTCACCTCTACTACACTCAGCCCAGCTGTCACTCAAATTATACTGTGTGGCTAAATCAAGAGGCTCATGAGTTCGAACCCCCATCCCACCAATAAATAAATAAAATAAATCAAGAGGCTTAGGGACAGCAGCCCTCCATACCTTCACTGAAGCAATATCACTTTGTTGTGGCCCCTGGAGGGCCTGAATCTGTGTGCTGAGCTGCAGAACTCACTATGTAGCCCAGACTGGCCCCAAACTTGCAGCAATCCTCTTGCCTCAGCCTCCAAGTGCTGGGATTACAGGCATGCACCATCACACATAGCTAAAGCAGCCACTGCTTTTAGGCTCCTCTCCAGAAAGTTCACAGAAAACGACGTTAAAATTTGCCATTCTTAGGCCTGTGGCACAAGTGCCTGCCTGATAAGTGCAAGGTGATGAGTTCAAACCCTGGTCCCACAAAAAAAAAAAAAAAAAAAAAAAAAAAAAAAAAAAAAAAAAAAAAAAAAAAAAAAAAAAAAAAAAAAAAAAAAAAAAAAAAAAGAGGTGGATATTCTCTCATCTGACAAGCATGGGCGTAGTTTAGACTGGCTTAATTTCCTACCTAGGCCAGTTCACCTCTCCTGAGGCAGCTCATGTCCCCAACACTTGGGAGGTCACCATAGTGATACTGGGGCCTGGCAGTATGGCTCAGTGGTCTAAAGCACCTGCAGGCGGCTGTAGGGACCGCGGTTTGATCCCCAGCACCACATGCTGTGCCAGCCCTCCCCTCAGGGCAGGCTGAGCCGGCCATAAAAATAAATAAACAACCATAGTGATACTGACCTTAGTGTGGTCAACTGATTGGCATCAGTGCTCTGCAGCCCAGATGGGTCAAAAGAGCCTTCTACCTCAGGCTCTTGGATAGTCAGGGCTACAAACACAAGCTACTGTGCCTAGTGATGTGAGTCTCTTCTATTCCAGATTTCTAGCTTTTTTCAGCACGTTACTCAGATGAAATGCTTTTTGCTCGGTATGCTGGAATATGCTTGTAATCCCAGCATTCTGGAAGGCTGAGTCAGGAGAATCAAAAAGCTGTAGCCCAGCACAGGCAATTTTTTTTTAGATTGATTTATTTCTCTTAAGCCTCATTTATTTGTGTTATGGCTGGCTCAACCCACCGTGGGGTAGGGGTGCACAGCATGTGGTGCCAGGGATCCAGCAGCGGTCGCAGTGCTTGCCTTAAGTTTCCTCCACAGGTGCTTTAGATGACTGAGCCATCTCGCTGGCCCAGCATAGGCAATTCATTTTTTTAATTTTTAAAAATCTTGGGGCTGGGAAGATAGCTCAGTAGAATAAGCACTTTCCTGGCAAGCACAGGAGCCTGAGTTCAATCCCCAGTTCCGCCATGAAAAAAAAAAATGTGTGAAAAAAAATCTTTTTTATTATTTATTTATTTATTTATTTATTTATTTTTGGCTTTTTGAGACAGGGTCTCACTGTGCAGTTCAGGCTGGCTTTGAGCTCACTTTTGTAGCCCAGGCTGGTCTCGAACTCGCAGCAATCCTCCTGCCTCAGCCTCCCAAGTGCTGGGATTACAGGCGTGAGCCACCACGCCCGGCACTAAAAAATCTTTTTTAAAAAAATTTTTATTTTATTTTTTTTCTTGTTTCAGAACTTTTATTTGTTTGTTTATTTATTTTTATGCCGGCTCAGCCTGCCCTGAGGGCAAGGCTGGCGCAGCATGTGGGGCCGGGATAGAACTGCGGTTGCTTTAGACCACTGAGCCATCCTGCCGAGCCCAAAAAAATCTTTTATTTACTTGATACAGGGTCTCACTATGGAGCTTGGACTTGTAGTGATCATCCTGTCTGAGCCTCCCCAGTTCTGGGATTACAAGTGTGTACCATCATGTCTGGTTTCAGTAGCCAGCAGGGCCAGCTCAGCATACAGTACCAGGGATTGACCCTGGGTCCTTGCACTTGCCAGGCAGACACCTAGACTACTGAGCTATCTCCCCAGCCCAGCATGGGCAATTTTAAGACTCTGTCTCAAAATAGAAAAAATAAAAGGCCAGACATAATGGCACACACTTGTGATCCCAGCATTTGAGAGGCTGAGACAGGAAGATTGCCAAGAGTTTGAGGCCAGCCTAGGCTACATAGTTCAAGGTCAGCCTGACTTGCATAGGGAGACCCTGTCTAGGGTGGGGAGGGAATATATATATATATATATATATATATATATATATATATATATGTTTTAAATGTTCTGGAGTTCCTTGAAATTCAGAAACAATCTTGCAACATAGTTCAGGATGGTCTTGAACACACTATGCAGCCCAGGTGGAACTCTAGGTGATCCTCCTGCCTCAGCCTCCCAGGTGCTGGGATTGTAGGCATGTGCCACCACGTCCAGCCACAAATCCTTAAAGATCAAAACCAAATTCACAACATAAACATACTGTATATAAATGACAGATAATAAAAATAAATTTAAAATAGAGTCAAAAAAGGCTGGCACATTATAATTTCAAAAAAGAAAAATAAATGTCTCAGAAGTACTACCACAGTGCAGCAGCTGGAGTGCATGCATGTGGGACCCGCCCCTGGGGCAAGCTGAGATAGCCATTGAGGCTAGGTGTAGTGCCACCCACCCATAATCCCAGCACTTGGGAGGCTGAAAACAGGATCAGTGGGTACCAAGACTTTGAATACCCTGTAGACCCTGTAGCAAATGCATTTTAAAAAACCTTGAAAAGTACTACCATAAAGAAAATTCAACATAGCAGGCTAGGAATGCAGATCAGAGATAGAATTGCTGGCCTATCATGTATAAGACCCGGTTCCATCCCCAGCCTTGGGAGCCCTGCCCCCTTGCCCTTTTCTGGAAACACTCATTTGGGTCAAGTAAATTTGTTTTGTTTTGTTTTGTTTGTTTCTGTTTTTGTGGTACTGGGGATTGAACTCAGGACCCTACACTTGCCGGGCAGGCACTTATTTTCAACTGAGCTATCTCCCCAGCCCCTGGTTTTATTTTTTGACAGGGTTTCACTGTGTAGTTCAGGGTGGCATTTGACTCAGTATGTACTCTAGGCTGACCTCAAACTTCTGGAGATCCTCCTACCTCAGATCCTGAATTCTGGGATTTTAGGTATGTGCCACCATACCCATCTGAGAAGGTGTTATATGTCAGTCCTAGGGAGACACTAGGAGAATCCTGACAATTGGCCCATTAACTTAATTTTTTTTTTTTAAATGTTTTTTTTTTTTTTATTCTTGTTTCAGAACCTTTGTTTATTCACTCATTTTTATGGCCGGCTCAGCCCGCCCCCTAGAGGGCAGGGCTGGCGCAGCATGTGGTGCCGTGGATTGAACCGTGGTCCGTGAAGCCGCCCAAGCAGGTGCTTTAGACCACTGAGCCATCCCGCAGGGCCCCTGGCCCATTAACTTAAAATCTGAAGCTGTATGGTCATCTGCACTCAGAGATCAAGCAAACAAAATAAATCATTATTGAACTCTGTAGATGCAAAAGCTTGAAGAAGGCTAAAATGATTACTATCTGCCAAACATTAGTCAGAATTTCCCGCCATTACCAGCCCTACCTCCAGGGCAGGCTGAGATAGCAACTGAGACTGGGAGAGATGGCATATGCCTGTAATCCTAGCTCTTAGGAGGTTGAACACAGGTGGATCACCATTAGTCTGATCTATATAGTGAGACCCTGTAGATCCTTATTAAAAATACAAAACAAACAAAAACTGCACAAGAATTTCCTGCCATAACGTTAAATTGTTTTATTTTGTTTTTGTATCAGGAATTGAACTCAGGACCTCATGTATGCCAAGCAGGCACTGTGCTGCTAAGCGAAATTGTTTTTCTTCTAATATGGGGGATGGGTATTAGGACCAGACTCTGCAATTTCTCTGGGGTATAGAACTTTGGAATAAAACTCTGTATGAAAGGTTTATTAGGGCCTGGCGGGATGGCTCAGTGGTCTAAAGCACCTGCTTGGGAGGGCTTGGGCGGCTTCAGGGACCGCGGTTCGGTCCCCGGCACCACATGCTGCGCCAGCCCTGCCTTCGGGGCGGGCTGAGCCGGCCATAAAAATGAGTGAATAGACAAATAAGGGTTCTGAAACAAGAAAAAAAATAAATAAATAAATGGAATTTTTAAAAATAAATAAATAAATAAATAAATAAATAAATAAAAATAAAAAGAGAAAGGTTTATTAAAGTTTATAGGGCTGGGGAGATAGCTCCCAGGCACAAGTGCCTGCTGGGCAAGTGCAAGGTTGTGAGTTTGAACCCTGGTCCCACAAAAAAAAAAAAAAAAAAAAAAAAAGTTTATAGGGGTGTGAACATAGGAAGTCAACTCCCAAGCCCCCTGCTACAGCCCAGAGCACCAGGCTGGGGAGCCCTCCTGGCCCACAGCTGACACCCAGCCAGCAGGGTTCCTCTCTTTCAGGTGGCCTGGGCAGGAGAGGCAGCAGTGGTCATTGCTGTTGAAAAGTAAACTCGGAATTTCTTTTACTCTGGCTGTACCAATGGGTAACTGAGAGGACTTTTTTTTATACACAAGTACTCTCATAGTAGCACCTACTGGCTGTCGTCCTGACAGGGTGGAAATCACAGGAGAACAAAGCTGTGAGGTTTTCACATTTCCTGCATTAAGTCAGGTAGGTAAAACAGCGAGGACTCTCTGGACTTTATGAGAAGGCTGAATCATGAGGCACCTGTAAAGAGCCCAGGAATGCCCTGGAAGGGCTGGCTGAGGTGGGGCCATGAGTTGCTAAGGACACCTTGTCCAGGAGCTGCTCATGAACACACCCATCTAGCCCAGTCTTTGCACCTGACTGTCTGCAGAATAGTCCTGACCTCACAGGTGCCTCTGATCTGGACATGTCACTAAACCCACAAACCTCCTCCTGTTTTTTTGAGACAGGGTCTAGGAGGTTTAGGCTGGCCTTGAATTCAGGGTGATCCTCCTGCTTCAGTCTCCCAAGTGCTGTGATTACAGGTGTGTGCCACCATGGTCTCTCCATAAGAAAGGCAGTCAAAGGGCCTTTGCCTTTAAAGTCATGAGAGTACCCGGTTCCTACACAAGATAATATGACAGGATGACAGGACTTGACTCCATGCTGGAAGCTGCAGGGCATCCAAGGTGAATAAAGCAGGTGAAGAAGTAGGTACTAGAGGAAATAGGCTGGGAGAGATGGCAGGCACAGCTAGAATGGAGCTGAGGTGGGAGGAACCCTTCAGCACCAGGGACCAAGGCCAGCCTGGGGAACATGGGGAAAACCCATCTCAGAGACAAAACAAAGATGCAAGGGCTTGGGTTCAATCCCAGGGCCTGTCAGCCAGCCCTACCTCTGGGGTCTATTGAGACAGCAATTGAGACTAGGCGTGGTAGCCATGCCTATAATCCCAGCTTTTAGGCTGTAAACAGTTGTATCACTGAGTCTGATCTAGTAGTGAGACCCTGAGCACCCACAGACATTTAAAACACAAATGAACAGACACTAGGTGTGGTGATACTACTTGTAATACTAGTACCTGGGAGGCTGAGGCAGGAGAATCACTCTGGGCTTGTGAGTTCATGGCCAGGCTGGACTATAGAGCAGAACCTATCTTTTTTTTTCAGAACCTATCTTAAAAGCAAAACAAAACAATAAAACAAAACACATCAAGGGGCTGGCGGGATGGCTCAGTGGTCTGAAGCGCCTCCTTAGAAAAGCTTAGGCAGCCACAGGGACTGCAGTTCAATCCCCGGAACCACATGCTGTGCCAGTTCTGCGCCTGGGGCAGGCTGAGCCAGCCATTAAAAAAATAAAAATAAAAATAAATAAATAAATAAATAAATAAATAAATAGGGGGCTGGGGACCTAGCTCCATTATATAAGTGCCTGCCTGGCAAGTGCAAGGTCATGAGTTCAAACCCTGGTCCTGCAAAAAATAAATAAATAAATAATAAATTAAAAAAAACACATCAAGTGGCAGTTCCATATTAGAGGGACAGAAACCATCAAAGTACACACCAACACTTGAGTTGAGGCTGAGGATATAGTTCTGTGAGTTTGATGCTCAGTACAAAAAAGAAAAAGCTAACAACTGGCATCACAGGAAAGGCCCATATAGGTGTGAAACACTTGCACAATTCCCTTAACAGGCCTGACATCCCTGGAGCTTGTCTAAGAAGGGTGAGCAGCAGCAGCCACATTCATGAGAGCACACACATTCCATTTATTCCAAGGTCTTACCCTTTCACAGAGATCAGTACTGTTGTTTTTTTTTGAAACAAAGTCTCACTCAGTCACTAAGCTGCCCAAGCTGGAGTCATACTTGCCATTCTCTGGCTTTAGCCTTCCAGAGTGCTGGGATCACAGGGAAGTTAGCAGTTCTTTCTTCATCTCTCCCTTTATTTTATTTTACTTTTTAAAAAATTTTTTTCTTGTTTCAGAACCTTTATTTGTTTATTCACTCATTTTTATGGCCAGCTCAGCCTGCTCCGTGGGCAGGGCTGGCGCAGCATGTGGTGCAGGGGGTCGAACCGTGGTCCCTGAAGCTGCCCAAGCTTTCCCAAGCAGGCGCTTTAGACCACTGAGCCATCCCACCGGGCCCCATCTCTCCCTTTAGGTCGAAATATTTGGGAAGGCAGCCATGAAAATGAAGGTACAAGTGACCACAAGATGAGGAGCAGCCCTCTGGAGAGGGATGTACACCAGCTGGTGAAGACACAGCTCTGGGACTATGGCTCTTCCTGGGCCATCAGGGCTACCAGTGCAACCTGTACTGCTGTGGCCTGGCCAGGGGGCAGCAGGCAGTCCTGAATGAGGGCCATGGCGGCTGCCTCTGTCAGGCTGCTAAAGTCCTCGGCTGTTTTGACAGGGAGGTGTCCGGCCAGCTCACAGAGGGCAACATTAAAAGCTTCACCCTCCTTTATTCCAAAGCTGGACTTCCGGGCCCACAGGATCACTCGGACCCCTGTGAGGGCTGAACAGGGCAATGCCTTTCCAGGTGGGGCTCCCCGTGTCACAAACAAGTTATGTGCAATCTCCTGGTCGGTCAGATAGTCAGTGGCCCGACAGACCCTGCTAATCACAGCTTCCAACTCAGGTCCCAGTCCACTGGTGTAAAAGAGAAAGCCAGGAGCCGGCAGGGTTTGGAGTAGGTGCAAATGGCCCCCTGGGTCCAGAGGCTGGCTGGGTGCCCCCTCCACGGGCAGCCTGTGGGATAGGTAATAGCCATGCAGGTGGAGATGGTTCACTGAAGCCAAGCCCCCCAGGCTGTTGAAGCCCACCCGGAAGCCTGGGTGTGAGCTTAGCAGCACAGCCTCCAGGCCAGCTCGCAGCACACCTGGCAGCAGGCGCTGGGGCAGCTGTTGGGCAGGTTCAGGCACCAGCAGCACGTGCCCCCACTCCAGCGGGCTGACGTTGATCACCACCAGGATGTCCTGTGGGAGGGCACTATGTATGTCAGGCTTCTGGTGCAGACGAAAGAGGATTTCTCCAGGCTGTATTTTGTTGAAGTTAAACTGTTCCGGGTCAAATGCCTGCCTCACGCTCTTGATGTTCTGGGGGCACCTCCTCTGTACACCTCGCTCCACATTTAGCTGAGCCACAAAACCCACAGCCCCGGGGAGGACTTGAGTCTGCAGCTCCCCCAGGTGGTAGCGAAAGAGACCCAGCTCCATCCGTTGTTTCCAGGCAGAGCAGAGCACAGAGTCGAAGCGGGATGCTGGCCAGGAGTCTGGGGTGCTGGATGGGCTGCTAGGCCACTGCACCCCTCCCACATCGAGCTCCTCCTGCCCATACACAAATGCAGGAGCACCCTGCTCTCCCCAGTCCTCATGGTCAGGAGGAAGCAGGTAGGAAGTTTCGTGGGAGTCACACAGAATAGACATAAAGCTGCCCTGAGCTGTCAAAAATGAAAAACACAGGATAATAGCCCACTTTTAGATGTTCATTCTCAAACAATTTTTTTTCTCTGATTATAAAAAGCAAAATAAAATACATTCATTCTTTGGTAAAATATTTAGGAAACAGAAATTTCTCACTTTCTATTGCAGTGGTTCTCAAGCTTTCTAATGCTGTGACCCCGCAATACAGTTCCTCGTGTTGCAGTGACCCCAAACCAAAAAACAATTTTGGTGGCTACTTCAAATTACTAATTCCAATAAATAACATTTCACCATGGCATAGCACATGGGTTTAAATATGTATTTTCCAACGGCTTTAGGCGACCCCTGTGTTTTGGCTGTTTGATCCCCGCCAGGGTTGCAACCCACAGGTTGAGAACCGCTGTTCTATTGCCTGCACATGAATAAATGGTTTTGGTAAATTAACAAATATTGGGTCAGGAATATAGCTCAGTGGCATAAGTACCTGCCTGGCAAGTGCAAGATTTTTTTTTTTTTTTTTTTTTCCGGGACAGGTGTTTGAACTTACGACCTTGCATGAGCCAGTCAGGCACTTGTGCCATGGAGCCATCTCCCCAGCCCCCATGTGCAATATTGAGGGGCTGGGGATATACATCAGAGGTACAGCACCAGTCTAGCATGTGAGAGGCCCTAGGATTGATTCTGGGCAATACCAACAAAAGTGAAAAACAAACAAATGAAACCCACAAAACAAGAAGGAAGTACATAGTTTAGAGGCTGGGGGTGTAGCTCAGTCTCAGAGCACCTACCTAGCATATGCAAGACAACCCCAAGAAGAAAAAAGCATATATACAAATAATGTGTGTAGATTTATGTATTCAAATATCTGCATACACACAGAGAGGAAATGGAGAAAAACATAAAGATAGAAAAGAACCCATATCCTAATGCCCAGGGAAAAGCTTGTTTGTATTCGGTCTCATTTTCAAATGTTTATCGATTTTTTAAAATGTTTTGTTTTGGGGGGACTGGAGAGATAGCTCTATGGCACAAGTGCCAGCGTGGCAAGTGCAAGGTCATGAGTTCAAACCCGGGTCCTGCCAAGAATAAATAGGTTTTTTTTTTTTTTTGTCTTTTTGAGATAGGGTCTCACTATGCAGTTCAGGCTGGCCTTGAACTCACTTTTGTAGCCCAGGCTGGTCTCAAACTCACACCAATCCTCCTGCCTCTGCCTCCCCAGTGCTGGGATTATAGGCGTGCGCCACCATGCCCGACTTGTTTTGTTTTTTTGAGACAGGGTCCGATTGGACTTAAACTCATCATGTAGCCTAGGCTGGCCTCAAATGCCAGCAATCCTCTTGCCTCAGCCTCTCACTGCTGGGGCTATAAGAATGCATTCATGCCCAGCTATACTAAGCCTCTATACGGAGCTACTACTATACCAAGTGGTTGACTTTTTAAATCACTCTTCAGCCTTTGTACATATAAAACTAGGTTGTATGTGGTATGTGGTCACACAAGTCTGTTATCCCAATTCCAGCACTTAGGAGGCTGAGGCAGGAGACTGCTGCTAGTTCAGTGCCAGCCTGGGCTGCATAGCAAATTCAGGGCCATCCTCCCTTGTCTCCAAAAAGAAACAACACAAAACAAAACTAACTCTGATTCCTCCTCCTAGCCATTAGTACAGGTTTATTCATTCATTTATGCATATGTGATAAATATGTTCTGAGAACCTTGGTTGCCAAGCACTATCCTTAGGCTGAGAGGGGACCAGGAGCAAGGGTCTCTGCAGTCTTTCGGGAGTACAGATTGGGGGAGGTGGGATCTTCAGGGCGACCTGGCTGTAACTTGAGATCAGAGTGGGGAGACTTGGAGTAGGTCCCTCTCTCAGGCCTGAGCTTGACAAGTCACTGAAACGCTCTGGACTTGTGTACTTCCACGTTGCAAACTGGAGGCTACGTTATCAAGCCGCTGCAAGCTATGCACAGCGCCTGTGGTTTAGCTCCTACCTGGTTTACGCAGATCCTCGACGCTAGCCGTACGGTCCACAGGGTACGGTTACTCTGGGAGAGGCATGGGGGCTGGGGCCGTAACTCGTGCCGCGTGGTAACGTCACCAGGAGTCAGTCTCTCTAGGCAGATGGGCAGTCTCAATCACTCAGCAAGTCCCGCGGCTTCTCGCTACTCTGCATTAACTTTCTCGTTCTTTTACGGGTTTCCGCTCAAGAGTGCAGCCGCTAACACCTACCGCAGGTAATAAGGTTGCACCTCGCAACTTCCTCAGCAGTTGCCTACCGGTTTCCAGCTACGTAGCGACGCACTTAGCGCAGGCGCAGTCTGCACCGCAAGCGCGGCTCGTCCAGCCCCGCCTACTGGAAGGCGGGGTCCGAGTCCTGGACCCGCCCCGGCCCTAGCTCTCCGGGCAAAACGGGATCCCGCAGCTTCGCGACAAGGCTGCGTGGAGGCGCTGGTGAGCCACGCCAAGGGTTGGGCCGCGGGCGGGGCCTCAGATGCGGTTGCCGCGGGGACCGGGAAGGGACTCGCCTCGAGGACGGAAGTGGGAAAGTTGTCAGAGTCCCTGAAAGCGGCGGAGCTGTGCGCGCGGCGGCCATGGGGGGCTCGGGCAGTCGCCTGTCCAAGGAGCTGCTGGCGGAGTACCAGGTGCGCGGGACGCAGCCCTCGGAGCCTCGCGCGCCTCCTGCGCCCAGAAGAGCGCGGTCTGGCGCGGCAGCCGCGGCTCTTTAACCACCGTTCTCTGCCTTTGCTTTCCAGGACTTGACGTTCCTAACCAAGCAGGAGATCGTCCAGTGAGTGCGGTCCCAACTCCTACTTACAGGGTGCCCGGGGCTCCCCAGAGGCGGATTCGGGGGCGCTGGCACCCGGGGTAGCAGGGCTGTAACTGGAGGGCACCTCTCAGGATCCTGGAAAAGCTGGGTGTTGTTTCACTCTCCGTCTTCCTGGTCCCCCCCTTCCCCCGCAACTTCCTGCCCAGGCCTGGCAGCCCAGTCCCTGTTCTCTGCCACCTTTGCCCACAGGCGAAAACAGAGACACCCTGTGAGCCAGTGCCTTGCGCGGACTTTATCTGAATAATACAGTAACCGTTAACGTTTGTGGAGCACTTAGTGAGTCAGCAACTATGTTATGAGGTTTCTTGCTTTACATGTTGAGGAGGAAGGTACAGGACAAAAAAGCAGGCTCCAAGAGGTTAGGCGACTTGCCTAAAACTGCTGGGAGGAAAAGGACTTGTGTGGGCTATGGTCCCAGAGGTAGCAGATTCCTGGGCTACTCTGGAAAGGGCAAAAACTGTTCCACTGGGAAAAGGGTGGCAGTTGAGCAGCAATCCCGGGAAGGAAAGTGAAGATGTGTTTTTGCTCTTTTCTCCCTGATGTCAGTGGCCAGACATTAACATACCTCCGAAACCTCTCCATCCCACAGGCCTCTCTGGACTGACTCTGGCGCACAGTAGGCCCTCAGTAAAGACCTGTCACAGGAAAGGCCGGACAGCCTGTGTCTTAGCTCTCTTTGTCTGATCATTGCCCAATGACTCAGAAGTTTTGAGTGTGTGGCTTAGCTCCTACCTGGTTTATAAAGGGCTGCCAGGCAAGGATCGGGGATGTGGAACCCTCAGGAAGACAGGAGAGAGGACCAGTGACTTCCTCTGTTTCTGCCAGAGCCCACAGACGGTTTTCTGAGCTGCTTCCTCGGGAGAAACAGAATGTGGAGGACTCCCTGCGGGAACGTGTTTCCTCTGAGGATATCCTCAGCATTCCAGAGCTCAAGGTGCAAGCCCTATACCCCTTTGTGCATCTTGCTTTGCTAGATCATCCCTGTCTTCCGGCTGCTCAATATAGATTGTGGGGTACCTGGTTCCCATTCTGATTTCTGTTCTTTCCTTTTCTCCTTCCTTTCTTATTTCCTCTCTGGGCTACAGTGCGTTCAAGGCCAGCTATGAAGATATGTGACTCTGCCTCAAAAATAAACAAATAGGCTGGGCATGGTGGTGCAGCAGGAGGCTGAGGCAGAAGGATTACCACAAGTTTCAGGCCAGTGTGGGCAGAATAGTGAGTTCAAGTCTAGCCTGAACTACACAGCAAGACCCTGTCGCAGAAAATAAAACAGAAATAGGGTTGGGGGTATAGCTTAGCACCATGGTGCCCGCCTGGCAAGCATGTGGTCCTCAGTTCAATTTCCAGTTTAAACATTATTTTAAAAATATATGAGTATATAATTATATAATTACATTAATTATAATATATATATACATATATATATATATATATATATATATATATATATATATATATAATTTTTATCCCATCTTGTCCTCTTCCTTTGGCTGCCTTCCCCAAGGCTTATGCCTTTGAGCTAGACTTCCAGGAAGCCACTCCCTCCCCTTCTCCAGCTGCTAGTTGGCTCCTGTGCCCCTGGCCTCCTGTGCTTGTGCAGACTTACCATAGGTCTGAGCTCCCTAGTGCTGGCTGACACTGTGACCTATTTCTCCACTTTTGAATGGGGGTGTGGTTTGTGGGTGACCCAAGTGTGTCCTTGGCCCTTATAAAAGACTTTTGTTCCCAGGCTAACCCCTTCAAGGAGCGAATCTGCAAGGTCTTCTCCACATCCCCTTCCAGAGACAGTCTGAGCTTCGAGGACTTCCTGGACCTCCTGAGTGTGTTCAGTGACACAGCAACTCCAGATATCAAGTCCCACTATGCCTTTCGCATCTTTGGTAAAGGTCTAAAGGGGCTAGGGGCTGGGGAGATAGCTCCAAGGCACAAGTGCCTGCTGGGCAAGTGCAAGGTTGTGAGTTTGAACCCCAGTCCTAAAAAAATAAAAAAATAAAGGGGCTAGTTGTGTGCCCCATCCACACAGACTTCACAGTGGCCCTGCTTGGGAAATGGGACCACCTTGGTGTAGCTGTAGAGCTCTTTCTGACTGCAGTTTCTTCTTGGTTTCCTGTGTGTGCTCACTAGACTTTGATGATGATGGAACTCTGGACAGGGAAGACCTGTGCCGGCTTGTGAACTGTCTCACAGGTGAAGGCGAAGACACTCAACTCAGTGCTTCAGAGATGAAGCAGCTTATTGACAATGTGAGTGGTAGCCTGGCCAAGCCTAGGCACCCTAGGCATGGGAGGGAAAGGCTGGGGCTCCAACCTAAAGCTGTCTGGTTTCTAGATCCTGGAAGAGTCTGACATTGACAGGGATGGAACCATCAATCTCTCTGAGTTCCAGCATGTCATCTCACGTTCGCCAGATTTTGTTAGGTATGATAGTGGTCCTTCTGCCTTCCAGGTACTTACAGGTCCTTGTCTGCTGCACCTGGATCTGGGATGCTATTATGGGAGGTACTGAGGCCAGAGAGAGCACTAGGCCCCTCTGAATGTCTTGGGTCACTCTTCCAGTGGGGAAGGCACCAGCATATCCACACCTAGCACATTCCAAAGAAAGGTCTTAGGGGAGAGGTAAAAAATTTGGGTTTAGTTCCTACCTTCCTCTTCCATCAGAAAACCCAACTTGGGCTGGAGCTATGGCACTGTGGCAAAGTGCATGCTTGCCACTTGAGGGTAAGGCCTTGGGTTCCATCCCTAGCACCAAAAAATATGTGAAGTCAAAAATTAGTAAAAGGTGTCAGGTATGATTGGGTGCACACCTATAATCCCCACACTCAGGCAACTGAGGCAGGTGGATCACTGTGAGTTCAAGGCCAGCTTGGGCTACAAAGTGAGTTTGAGGATAGCCTAAACCTCATAGTGAAACCTCATTTCAAGAAAAAGGAAAAGTGAGAAGAAAATCCAACTCATTCTTTTCTTGTGCAGCTCCTTTAAGATTGTCCTGTGACTACAACCCCATTGTGCATCTCAGGACATCCTGTCCAAGACCTTCCTGCTGCCAAGCTGTGGCCGAGGTCATGCCCATGTCATCAGGGCCTGCTAAGCTGGCCCAGCCTGGAGCTGGCACTGCAGTTGGCCGGGGCAGGGAGGGCCATGCCCCCACACTCTTCCCTGATCTGTCATCGCTGTTTCTACTGATCAATAAAGGTTTTATAAATTTTGATCCTTACATGTGTCACTAGAAACACTGGTGGGGAAAGACTGGTAGTCTAGAAACCACTGATCATGTTAGCAATAAGTCCCATCTAAAGAAGGGGCCAGCAGGAAATAGGGGAGGTTTATATTTTTGGTATCAAGGACCAAACCCAGGGCTTCCAGATTGCTAAGTGAGCATTCTACTGCTGAGCCAAATCCCCAGCTCTCACCAGCAAGAAATAAAGCTGTACTCCTCAGCCCTACCCACCCAAGTGGGGGAATTCCCTGTTTTTTATTATGGTGGTGATTACATGAATTTCTATGTGTTTTCTGTGCCTTTCTTTTTTGAAATAAGTCTATGCCTGGGATGATTTGAAACTCCTGGGCCCAGCTGTTTCCTATATCTCAGCCTCACTGTATTTCTAAAACCACAGGTACCTGGCACCCTATCCAGCAATGTCTTAAAATTTGAAGGCAGAAGGTTGAAGATATAGCTCAATGGCACAAGTACCTGCTTGGCAAGCACAAGGTCCTCAGTTCAAGACTCAACACACACACACACACACACACACACTCTAAAGGCAGCACATTAAGAGAAGAAAGTCAGGGCCCAGCGGGATGGCTCAGTGTTCTAAAGCGCCTGCTTTGGAAAGCTTGGGCGGCTGCAGGGACCACGGTTCGATCCCCAGCACCACATGGTGCGCCAGCCCTGCCCTTAGGGCAGGCTGAGCCGGCCATAAAAATGAGTGAATAAACAAACAAAGGTTCTGAAACAAGAAAAACATAAATAAAATTAAAAAAAAAAAAAGAGAAGTCAGTGTTGACAAATGATCACTTGAAAAATAATAAAAGTTCCTGCCAGGTATAGTGGTAATACCTATAATCCTAGTGCTCAAGAGGCTGAGACACGAGGGTTGTGAGTTTGAAACCAACTTAAATTACATAGTGAGGCCCTATGCATGTAAATGGTTGCCTAACATGCATAAGGCCCTGGGTTTGGTTCCTGTCCCCCAAAGCAAGGAAGTAGAACAAAGGGGTTGAGGTGAATGGAATCAACTCTGTCCCAGGAACTGTTATCCACTGGAGAATGTTGACCACTGGCTGGACTGCTTTGAGCTCCCTAGGGCCTAGACAGAAGGTTCAGGAATCCCAGAAATGATCTCAAGTCTCAAATGGTACAAGTTCTTTAAGAAGGATGATGATTAAACAGTTATATCTATCTATCTATCTATCTATCTATCTATCTATTTATTTATTTATTTGGTCTTTTTGAGACAGGGTCTCGCTATGCAGTTCAGGCTGGCCTTGAGCTCACTTTTGTAGCCCAGGCTGGTCTCGAACTCGCACCGATCCTCCTGCCTCAGCCTCCCTAGTGCTGGGATTACAGGCGTGCACCACCACGCCCGGCCTAAATAGTTATATCTTCAAACTTTCTTTTACAAAAGAAAAAGTAAAGTGCATTTTATTAAAAAACAAAAACAAAAACAAAACAACTCACAGGCATTCAGGACCCTGTGCTGGGCAGTGTAAATATCCCTTGAAGTGGATACAAGTGAGGGGGAACCAGGCTGGGGATAAGCCAGGCTCCAGTGAGTTCCCTGTGCTCGAGTTTGAAGAGGGCCTGACACGGTATAAGGGACACACAGTTCTCAGGCTGGGGTGAAGGAAGGCAATCAACAGTCTCTTCCTGAGGCAAAGGACTCCACGGTCACAAACTCCTGGGCTTCTGCTGCTGCCTTGTGGACACAGCCTGATACAGGCTGGAAAGGTCCAAGAGCAGGGTCTAAACCCAGGTTCTGGGGAGGGCTGCAGAGCCAGCCAGCCCTCTGGTTCCTGAGGTGCAGGTGATAGCACCGAGCTATATCCTGGCCAGCTGGCATGAGCTGGCCACTGGCTCTGGTAAGAAAGCATAGTGGGCGGTAAGCTAAGGCGAAGGTAGAAGAGGCCAGTTGGCGCAGGGTTTCCATCTCTGTCCCACACCTCCTGGGATGTGTCCCCAGCATTGCTTGGGAGGAGGGGACTGGGTGGCAGTGCACGTGTGTGTGAGGCATCTCCACTGTCTCTCTTCCAGCATCCTCTGGTTTCACATTTTTCAGCTGTTTTTAAACAAAGGGCTCAGTTCACGTAAGGAACATCGTCCTGCCCAACCAGGTAATGCCCTGGCCCTGGAGGACTGACTCTCCCCTCTTCATAGTGGACCATTGGGGCACCAGGCTGGGCATTAGGGGCCTTGCCTGTGGCTGGAGAGCAGCAGGCTGGGGGTCCCTGGTTCCAAAGGGCAAGCACCCTGGCTGCAGTATTCATGAGGCGTGAGTCCAGCTGACACCCTTAGCAGTCATAGCCCTGAAGCCAGGTGGCCTTGTCACACGACAGAGTCACGGATCTCAGAGCCCAAGCGGACCCGGGGCCGAGGGCACACGGGGGACACCTCAACAAAGCTGTCCTGGATGCTGAGTGGCCTCTTCTCAGACTCTGTGAAGACCCGGGGCCCTGGCGAGCTGTCTGACAGAGCCTGGTAGCCTCGGTGGTCCAGTGGGGTACTAGGGGGGCCAACACCATTGAGTGGTCGGTTCTCAGGTGGTAACACCACAGGGCGAGTCTTGGGGTGCACAGTTGCACACTCCCCCTGCTTCAGGAAGACCTTCATGCCATCCCGGTGCCGGTAGAGGAAGAATAGGAACAGAAGCACCACAGCGAGCCCAAAGAGTGTGCACATCACCAGGAACTCATTCCAGTAGGACTTGTCTGCACCCCAGCTGGACCTGCCAGCAGCTGGTGCGCTCACCCTCGATGTGTTGATGATAACGGGGACACTGCTGCCCCGGTCTGTTCGATGTGCCACCCCATCGTCCACTACTTCCGGGCAGTAGCTGGCCACCAGCTGCTGGAAACCTTCCTCTTGTGACCAACACTCAAAGACTCCCAGCCTCTCCTGGCTGCCCACCAGCAGCAGGTCTCCAGTGGGCAACACCCGGTAGGAAGATGAGGCATTGAGAGGGGCCCCGTCATGCAGCCAGCGCCGGGTGGCCAGGTTGGACAGAAGCGGGCAGGCCAAGGTGTTCACCGTGTTGGCCAGGAACTGCACGGGCTCACATGGCTTCCGGCCTGTGGGCAGAGGAGACACTGTGTAAAGGGTGCCATAGTCTACAGTGGCCATAGGCTGTCCCACCAGTGCCTAGAGGAATCATCTCAGCAGATACCCCCCAAAGCCATCTTACCTGCTGTTCCAAAGGCCCGGGACTTGGGCCAGGACATGTTACAGAGCTCCTTGGCATTGCCCCCTTCAACATCCTGGATCCATGGCCTAAGGACGAGAGAGGTCTGGAATCAGCCAGGAAACCCTGAGCCCATAGACACAGACTTAGACCTGGGCAGGGGTCCAGAGCCCAGGGCACACGAGCCCTGAGCACCAGGTTAGAAGGAGACTCATGTGCTAATTCCCTAGCCCACTGGGTCTCTGAGGATCCCCCGTGTGCACTCAGCGTGAACCGAAGTGACAGCCTGTTTCCCTGAACGACAAAACAGTGTGCCTCTGAAGGCCTGCGCCGACTTTCTGGATATGCATGTAAATGTCTGAGTAATATGTAAGCACTGACCTGCCTCCTAAGGCTTTCTCAATGCCAGAGACTAACCAGGGGCATCTACTACTGAGCTACCTTCTACATTCCTAACCCTCCTTTCTTTAACCATTATTTTAAATTTTGAGACAAGCTTTAAGTTTCCCAGGCTGATCTTTGTGATCCTCCTATCTCAGCCTCCCTGTAGCATGGATTATAGCATGTATCACTAAACCAGCTTCTATTTAGTTTTTTGAAATATAAAACAGACATCATATGTACCCATATATGAAGCAAGAATGCTACAAATAGGGAATCTAATATTCCCATCCCTTAGGCATATAATAAATTCATATCCTTTTTTTTTGTCTTTTTGAGACAGGGCCTTGCTATGCGGTTCAGGCTGGCCTTAAACTCACTTTTGTAGCCCAGGCTGGTCTCAAACTTGCACTGATCCTCCTGCCTCAGCCTCCCAAGTGCTGGGATTACAGGCGTGCACCACCATGCCCAGCTCATATCTTTTTTTTATTAAAAAAATAGAATACCACAAGTGGGATAAAACCCACGTTTGGTTTTTTTTTTAATAAAGAGTTTTATTTTATTTATTTTTTTTTTCTTATTTCAGAACTTTTGTTTGTGTATTTATTTATTTTTATGGCCAGCTCAGCCTGCCCTGAGGGCAGAGCTGGCACAGCATGTGGTGCCAGGGATTGAACTGTGGTCCTTGCAGCCGCCTAAGCTTTCCTAAGCAGGCGCTTTAGACCACTGAGCCATCCTGCCAGGCCCCCATGTTTGTTTAAAACATTTGGATTTTTCTTTATTTTACACATAAGCAAGAAAAATCAAGAACAAAATATTAAAAAACTTTTTTTTGTTGTTGTTTTTTTTTGAGACAGGGTTTCACTATGAAGTTCAGGGTGTCCTTGAGCTCACTTTATAGCCTAGGCTGGTCTTGAACTTGCTACAATCCTCCTGCCTCAGCCTCTGGAGTGCTGAGATTACAGGTGTACGCCACCATGTTGGCTCAAAAATCTTTTTGATTCCCTGGGGAAGGAGCAGATTTTGTTTGCCTTTGTGTGTGTGTGTGTGTATTGAACTATATCCTTAGTCCAATGGGTAGTTTTATTTTGTTATTATGTTATTTTAAGACAGGCAGACCTTGACCTCATTATGTACCCCAGACTACCTCATACTCATGATGCTACTCCTGCCTCATTCTCCTGACTGTTGGGATCACAGGCATGCACCTCTATGCCTGCCTGCCTACCAGTCCTTTTTCTTTCTTTAAAAATTAGGCAGGGTCTTGTCGAGTTCCCCAGACTGGACTTGGAACTTGGGGTCCTCCTGCCTTAGTCTCCCTACTAAAGAGCAGAGAGCACAGGCATGTGCCACCACTCCAGCTAACTTTTTTTTTTTTCCCTTACCTTACTGATGCTCACGTGCCACTAATATTCTGTACCAGGCTTTCCACAGCTCTGACATCTCATACCCTACCAATCCTGTCCCCCTTCAGGCAGAGAAGGCAAACACAGACTGAAAGGAAGTGCAGGGCTCGTGAACACTCAGACTGAAGCTGGGTGTAATGGGCCACCGTGCTGGGCCCACACAGGCCTGGAGCAGGGCCAGATGGCCTCTGGCAGCTCTCACCTGGAGGCCAGCTCTGGCCGGTAGAGGTTGACATCTTTGCAGCTAGAGCCACTCCAAGCGCAGTAGGGGTCTCGAGCGAGAATACAGTCCCCACAGCTCTGATACAGGCTGCAGTTGGCCACAGGTACCTGGACTACGCCCGAGTGCGATGCCGCATACAGCAGTCCCTGTGCAGCCAGACCCCAGGGATAAGAGGCAGGCATGGACACCCAGGGCCACCACCCATAGCCACACCTAGCTTGCTCACAGCCCACTAATGCCACCCCAAAGGGGACTCTCATCTTCCTGATAACCCATGCCACAAGGCTGGATTCCATAATGTTCCACCTTGCTGGGGAGGGAGGAAAAGCCAGGTTGGGACTGTCTGTTTCTGAGTGAGTGCCACCCCCAGCACACATGCGGCCTTAGGTCCTTCCTCACCCACTCACCCTGTGGCTGTCCAAGAGAAGGTTCTGCACAGGCTGTGCCTCAGAGAAGATCTGCAGCTCCTCAATAATGTGCACCCTGGGGCCAACGCCAACCGCCTTGTGCAGCCGGCCATCACCTGAAGTAGGGAGCATTTCAGGCCCTGCTCACCCTGGCCTATTGCCTGCTACACTGCACCCACCAGCCATGCCCATGCCCTGATGGCTTGGTCACAAGCACTCACCAGTGCCCAGAAAGAGGACGTCATAGGTGTGGCCCAGTGAGGAGACGCGGTGCACAGACACGCGCTGGTAGCGGGCGCGCGGCTGAAGCAGCAGCATCTGGCTGCGCACCTGGCCATCCATCAGGAAGTGGTCCTTGAGGAAGTTGAGCACTCGGTCTGGGAGCTGCAGGGAGGAGTAGATCTTCCGCTCCCGAGCAGAGTTGGTGATGCACTGAGGAAGAAGACAGCAGCATGAGCCAGAACAGATGGGCCCTGTCTCCCTATTGGGGAAACACCTGACCCTTGCACAATGCCAATATGATAGGTTAAAGGGCAAGGGCAAGGCCAGAGTGTAGAAGACCTTGTACCCCTTTTCTTACTCCCCAGCACCCTTCTACCCTGGCTCTGAGCAGGGCCTAGCTGAGCATAGTCATGGGGAGATGTCTGGCTGCCTGCTGTCCTCTGCCCATGAGGGATAACACATGGGGGACCCTTGACCAGTGGCATACATCATCATCCTTTTTCTTGGTGTCCTGCCTCTCGGCTGTGAACTCCTTTACTAAGCAGGTCACGGTGACCAGCCTCTAAGTGACAGACCTACCTGTCTTCTTTCCTTCTAGCCCAGTGGCTCCCCCAGAAGCAGACCCTTGGAGGACCCAACTCCCGCTGGCCTTCCTGAGTGAGGCCTGCAGCACCTGCTGCCACAGAGGTAGTGCTCAGGCATACACTTTGCCTGCCTTTCCTCACTCCCTCTCGCCCTGCCTATTCTCACTCCGCTTCCAGGCTAACTGTGGCCACTCAGATCCTCTTGGGGTCTGCTTCTCGGGGAACCACTGGGCTAAAAGGAAAGACAGGATTAGCTGGGCATGGTGGTGTACACCTGTAAGTCCAGCACTAGGGAGGCTGAGGCAGGATTGTTGTGAGTTCAAGACCAGCCTGGGTTACAAAGTGAGCTCAACGCCAGCCTGAACTGCACAACAAGACCTTGGCTCAAAAAGGAAAAACAATGACAACAAAAACCAAGACTGTCGCCTAGGGTTGGGTCACCCATGACCTGCCAACTAACGAGCTCATAGTCGAGAAGAGAAAGGGATCAAGCAAGGGGACAATGACAAAATGTGCCCTCGGCCTCATGAGAATTCATGTCCAGCCTAAGACAGAATAGGGCCAAAGACATCTCAACATCTGTGTCATATCTCACTGCGCAGTGGGCCTGGGCATGCCCCCAATTTGAAGATATGAAAACATCCAGGGAAGCCATGTGATCTGTCTTGGCCCCCAGTTCCCCCCAGCCATACCCCGAGTAACAGGTACTGATACCCACCGACCCAGGCCGGGGTGTGGGCACCGAATGTGTTGCCGTGTACCACTGCTGTGTCTCACGGTTCACCTCCTTGTAGAGGCCACTGAAGGCTCTTTGCACATCGTTCATGGAGAAGACACACACGGCAGAGCCCTCGGTGGTCCCCCCATTCCTGCAATGCAGACCTAGGATCAACCTTAGAGCCCAGGCAGGATCTTGGGCCTGGCCCTGGCCACCCTCTACCCTCCTGTGCCTAGTCAGGCCCAGGCCTACCACTGGGATGTGAAGACCCCATAGAAAAGGGTTTGTCTCCAGTCCTGGGGGCTGGGGCTCAGCGTGAAGACATCCTGCAGCACATTGAATGGGAAGCCATCATCGGGCCGAGAGCACAGCAGCTGGGCCTTGAGGAAAGACGTCCAGCGCTGCTGCAGCACCCGCTCACCACCCTCGTCACCCTGGAGGAGGCAGATAATGCTGAGGCACAGGCTGGTAGGGCAGCCCTATTGTCCCCTCCCAGTGTTCACCAAAAAAGGAAGAAAGGGCAAGAGCCAGGGCACGGTTCTGCCTAAAGTCCACAAACTTCCAGGAAGGCAGAGCTTGGTGGTACCCACCTGCAGTCTGGGCACTCTGTGGTGGACTGCAGGTTTGAGCCCTGTCTAGCTCAGTAGTCCCTTCTTATGGACTTGCTGGGGTCATAATATGAAGAGTTCATGTTTAATCAGGGACCACCACACTCCTCAGGGATGAATTTAACCATAAAACAATTCTGAGATTGGTGGTATTATTTTCATCTGACAGGGAGAGCCACTTCACCTGGAGCAGTGGTTCTCAACCTGTGGGTTGCAACCCCAGTGAGGAGGGTCGCACTACCAAAACACAGGGGTCATCTAAAGCCATCGGAAAATGTTACTTATTTGGAATTAAAGTTTTGAAGTAGCCACCAAAATTATTTTTTGGTTTGGGGTCACCGCAATATGAGGAACTATATTGCAGGGTCACAGCATTAGAAAGGTTGAGAACCACTGATAGAGGGTGAAGCCTCTGCCCGGCACTCCAGAATTCTGGAAGTCGATTCTGACAGCAGGGTGTCCAGCGTCTCTACCCTTTAACCCAGTGCTTTGCCCTATGCCGTGTGTGTGTGTGTGTGTGTGTGTGTGTGTGTGTGTGTGTGTGTCTGTTGGGGGTGGTGGTGTTAGGAATCAAACTCAGAGCCTCACTCCTGCCAAGCAGGCACTGTGCCACTGAGCTAAATCCCTGACTCCCAAGCTCTGTATCTTATAAGTCATTTCTGTATATATCTTTCTGTAGCTTCACAGTAAAACAAAACACCAGTAAGACCTCTTAATTTAACAGGAGAGTGACACTGGCTGTTGGCCCAGCTATTTCCCAGAGGCCTGAGCAAAACCTGAGGCCTTTACCTACAGATCCCACACCCTCACCTTGCAGATTCGGGCCACCCGCGACACAATAGTGTTCTCAAAGAACTCAAACTCCTGGCCAGTCTCACTGAAGAAGAAGTATATCTTGTCATCATCGCCGTGTGAGCTGCCCAGGCTCTCGGGAATGTAGGCTGAGGCCACGAAGGCAGGATCTGTGGGGGCCAGATAGGAGCACAGTTCGCAGGAGTCCAGGGACACACATGCACGCACACACGCACACACACATGCAGAGTCAGCAGAGGAGTCTGGGGGTGCGCGCGCGCGCGCGCACACACACACACACACACACACACACACCCTGGGGAACATGCACACACCACACACGCACGCACGCATACACACCCGCCGGGGTAGTGACTGCCTGTCCGACAGAGTAGAACTTCACCTTGCAGCCAGTTGAGGGAGCTCTCTGTCTTGGTGGGGCGCAGGCTCTGGCTTCGGGAAATGGCCGGGTCGTTCCCCTGGAAGCTGCTGACTGTTCCTGTGTACAGCTCCCCATCTGCCAAGAAAACGTTCCCATGGGAATGACTGCTCTAGCCAGACCCCTTCTCCCAGCTGGGGGCCCAGTGTGACCCAAACACCATCCATTCTGCCTGCAGTGGGCAGAAAGGGAAGCAGGAACTTGGAAAGCAAACCCCAGGATGGGCCAGGGTCCCACTGTCACCCTGGGAATTGGCACAGAAACCCACCCTGCCCAGAGCTGGCCTCTCTCCTGCCCTGACACTCACCAACCACCAGGGCTGTGGACTTGAAATTGGGGTCAAAAGGACAACGGCCCTTGCCATCTTCCAGGAGGACATTCCCTGCCTGGTCCTGTGCCAGGGTGAAGTTCTCCACGCTCTGCAGGAGGACAGACAAGTGGGCTCAGGCGTGCCAGAGCAGGAAGTGAAGGAGAAGGGGCAGCCATCAGAGACACCACCAGCAGGGGCAGGGCTCAGGACAAGAGGGTGCAGGGGTCAGAAAGGCTGTACCCCTCAGCCAGGACCAGCATGGTGCTACCCGGTCTGTAGCAGGCACTGTCACCCGCTACCCTCATTCACCCCACAGGAGACAAGAATCAAAAAGTGACTAAAACACCACAAGGCTGAACCAAATATTTCTACCTCCAAAGCTGGGGATCTACTCCCAGCCCTCAAGGGCAGCCTGCATTAGAGAAAAAGGCCAGGGGCGCATGCCAGGAGGGGAGCACAAGCTAACAGCAGGACTGAGGCAGGGGGAAGACGCTGGCAGGAGGGGCAAGACCAGCATCCTAGGCATAGAGCTCTCTCAGGAAGCCCCCAACCAGTGCCAGGACCAGTGTCCTGGGCAGACAGGGTCCCGGGGTGGCAGCACTCACGATGTAGGTGCACAGAGGGCTGAAGGCAGCAGTGCCACAGGTGAACAAGTGGGTGCTGTTGAGTGGCAGCAGGATCTTGATGTAGTTCTGACAGTCTCTCTAGGGGGAGAAGGGATAGATGAAGGCCCAGCCCTTTTCCGCAGGGCCAGGACCAGGACCACTGCTATGGGGACCCTGGGCTGGGCCACATAAGTGTGGAAAAAGACAAGGGACCAGAAGTTCCTGCAGAGAGAGGTGGGTGCTGTGAGCATGCAGCAGAGGCCTGGGGCAGCAGGTCTTTGCGTCAGCAGCAGTTCCTTCCCTCCCACCCTCAAGGCCCTTCCAGAGGCTCAGTGGAGCTAGAAGGTCCCTGCTGACCAACTAGAGAAAGGCATAGCCCAAGGGAGGAAGAAACACCAGCCTGAACCCTGGGCCCTAGGCACACAGCACCTGGGACCACGTCTGGCCCAGCATCGACCACACCTCAGCTGCCCCCGACACCTTTCAGGCTTCCTAACGGCTCCGTCTTTCCAGTGGCTGAGGCAGTACGCCTGAAGTTACTCAAACCCCACAGTTTTCCACCCAGAACTCCTCCTTGCTCCATTTTCAAACACCACCCTTTTCTTTTGGATTTTTGAGATAGGGTCTTGATGTGTGGTCCGGCTGGCCTCAAATTCACACGCTCCTGCCTTATCTGGAATCTGACCACTTCTCACTGTTTTAACTGACCTGGGATCAAGCCACTGTCACCTCTGACCCTCCACTAGCCTCCTGTCCTGCCTTGAAGAGGCTACTCTAGCACACTGGGCAGGGCAAACCTTTGAAAGCACAGGGGAACATGTCCCAAGTCCAGAGTCCTGTTCCTTCCCAGCCAACTCCCTTGGCTCCTTCTCAAGCTTGGCCCAAATGTCTTTCCTTTTGCTTTTTTGTAGTACTAGGGAGCAAACTCAGGGCCTGGCCCACATGAGGCTCAGATGTCTTGTTTTAAATTAAGTATAACCATAACACTGTTCTTTTGGGGTTTTTTATTTGAGGCAGACTTGCCATGTACCTCAGGCTGACCTAGAACCTACAGGCCCCCTGACTCAATCACCATTTATTTATTTATTTATTTATATTTTATTATGGCCGGCTCAGCCTGCCCCGGGGGTGGATGGGCACAGCACCTGGTATGGGGGATCAAACCATGGTCCCTGTGGTTGCCTAAGCTTGCCTAAGCAGGCACTTTAGAATGCTGAGCCAACTCGCTGGGCCTCAATCACTTTTTAAAATTGATTTTCTGTTCTCTTTGTTTAGTTTTGTTTTTTCCGCATTTAGCACAGGGTGTACAAGGTGTCATTATACTGGGGATTGAACCCATAGCTTTTGCACTGAGCCCTATCTTTAGCCCTTTTTTTATTTTTTAAGGCAGAGTATTACTTAGTTTGCTCAGGCTGGGCTTAAATTTGTGGTCTTCCTGCCTCAGCCTCTGAGAGTACTAGGATTACAGATCTGTACCACCACCCCTGGCTTGGCTGTTTTCTCTTTTCCACAACCGTATGTCCTCTGCCAGAAGTAGAGAGGTATAAATAAGTGCTGAATTGATCCTGGGATCTAGCTCAGTGGTAGCGCCCCTGCTGCCATGGACAAGGCCCTGGTCTGATCCCTAGTACCACAGTAAAGAAAAAGGTAGACCAAGTGCTTAGTGTTTGCTGAATGCAAATACAGCTAGTCAGGGACAGCCAGGACTTGAGCCTGTGTTCTGACCCCCCAGCCTCTACCCTGGATGCTACCAGCTGTCTTCAGGACCAGAAAGCCTCTGAGGTGACACCTTGTAGGTGTCACCCAGGAGAACCCTGGCTTGGGCCACACCTCACCCAAAGGTTTAGCCCCAAATCAACTAGCCTCTCCGTTGACCTGCAACATCTGGGACCAACTATAGATAGACATAGCTCCCCATTCTCTCATCCCTGCTCAGGCTGGAAGCCAACATATACTGAGATTTAAGTGGCTGGTGCCTTACACCTAGGAGCTTGCTGCAGCTTGTGGAAGCCCAGTGACAAAAGTGTCTTTGTCCCCATCTTACAGGTAGGGACACTACTGTTTGGTAAGGTCAATCAACTTGTCCATACTCCTAGAGATTTTACCTTTAGGTTTGGAATTTGAACCCGGATGTGGCCATCATCTCAGAAGCTTGAGGCCTCTCTGCCAGCCCTGGCTGTGCCCACCCCCATATCCTGCCTCTGTCACCTATTCTGCCCAACACAAAACCTTCCCACTCCTGTCAGCACTATGGCCCTGTAGCTGGCTCACCTTTGGGTCCTTGCCTTTGAAGCTGCACTGCTGCTTCCTGTCTGCATCCGCGGGCCACAGCAGCTGGGAGAGAGGTAGTAAAGTGTGTGGGGACTCAGGAGTTCCCGGGGCCATCCACCTCACCTCACTCTCCTGCATCCTGGGAGCTGGAAGGTCAGGCCTCCTGCTGGCTGGGCCAGCCCCAAGCTGCTCACCTGCTGGTACTGCCCGCCTGGCAGGAAGCTAGCACTGCTATTGAGAGCAAAGAGGGTCTCCCGGGCGCCCACGTAGAGGGTGCTGCCATCCCTGCTCAGCAAAAGGGCTGTGTAGTTGGAGACATTTTGGGCTTCGAACTTGAGGATCGGCCGCTCTTTGGAGCCTGGGGGAAGCAAGACGGGTGTGACTTGGATCTCCCAGGAGAAACCTCTTGTACACAACTCTAGAACTTCATGAAAGGTGGCCAGGTTAATGGAAAGTGGCCAGCAAGGCTTTGGGGGGTCACAGCAGGTGATGAGGTGAGGGCCAGTTTAATGGGGAAGCAGCATTCCTGGTATATGCCTGTGATCGCATCACTTGGGAGGCAGATGCAAGATGACTGTTGTGAGTTTGAGATCAGTCTAGGCTACACAGTAAGACCTTGTCTTTATAAACAAAAACAAACAAAAAAAAGAAATGGCCAGATAAGGTGGCATATACCCATCATGCCAGCACTCAGGATGCTGAGGCAGGAATTCACTATGCTTTTGAGGCCAGCCTGGACTACATAGTGAGACCCTGTCTCAGAACTGCTGCCAAGAGAAGGGGACACACATACAACCTACCCTGGGCCCTGCCGCTGAAGCTGGCTCACCCTAATGGAGTAGTGCAAACCAGACCCTGATCTGTAACCCTGACTGTCAGGCAAGGTTCTCCCTGGAGATTCCTTGTTACTGAACAGAATGCAAGTGTTATTGGCCTTGAGCAGTGGCACCGTGACGCAGTGGGCGATGGGCCAGGGATGTGGCCAAGGAAAAGTGCAGACTCTGATTTTCCCCAAGAGATGGGGTGGGGTGGGGGGTCAGGCAAGAGGCATGCAGTGGCTGGAGTGTGTACAAGGCCATGGGCTTGATCCCTTGTACTGAAAAAAAAAAAAGAATAAAGCAAAAAAGAGGATCATACCAGACATTAAAAAAAGAAAGAGCCTGCCGGGCGTGGTGGTGCACCCCTGTAATCCCAGCACTCGGGAGGCTGAGGCAGGAGGATTGGTGCAAGTTCGAGACCAGCCTGGGCTACAAAAGTGAGCTCAGGACCAGCCTCAACTGCATAGTGAGACCCTGTCTCAAAAAGACAAAAAAAAAAAAAAAAAAAAAGAGCCTGGTATGGTGCCACATGTCTACAGTCCAGTGTACGACAAGCCGAGGAACAAAGATCACAAGTTAGCAAGCCCCTGTCTCAAAATAATAAAGGGGCTGAAGGTGGGCATGGGGGCTTGTAATCCCAGCACGCAGGAGACTGAGGCAGGAAGATCACTACAAGTTCGAGACCAGCCACAGTTCCACTAAAAAAAAAAAAAAAAAAAAAAAGCGATTTGGTGGCAGCAGCAATGATGACTGTGGTGCCCTTTATTTATTTATTTATTTATTTATTTATTTATTTATTTATTTATTTATTGTCTTTTTGAGACAGGGTCTCGCTATGCAGTTGAGGCTGGTCCTGAGCTCACTTTTGTAGCCCAGGCTGGTCTCGAACTCGCACCAATCCTCCTGCCTCAGCCTCCCGAGTGCTGGGATTACAGGCGTGCGCCACCACACCCGGCTATGTGGTGCCTTTTAAACACACACTTGACTATTGTGCTATGCTCCCAGCCCCAGTGTATCATTAAATCCCAAGGAAAGCAACAGAGGAAACAAATGCTGTGGCAGGATACTGTGTTAGGAAGAACAGGGAAGGGGCTAGGAAGCTGCATCTCTCTCAGCAGCCACTCTGGAAGTCAGATGGGCAAGAAAGGGGGCACAAGGAAAGAAATGGCCTGACAGCACACACGTTATGTGACTTGAGTTTTGCCCCCAAGGCTAGAGAACACCATAACACGTTGTGGTTTTCACAAGGAGCCTTCTTATGCTTTTCTGAAAACTTTGGTGACTTTGATACAAAATTTAAGTATTATTCCTTGTTGGGGAATACGCAATAATGAGAAGAGATACTAAGTATCTATTACCATGTCAAAACAAAGATTATAAAAGTATGTATACTCAAATTCTTTTATTTTATGCAAAAAAAAAAATCCCCAGAAACACACACACACACACACACACACACACACACAGACTATATCACAAAATGCTAAAAAATGGGCTGGGTATAATGGCACACCCTGCAGTCCCAGTGGCTCTGGGTGAAGCAGGAGAATCCCAAGTTGGAGAATAGCTCAGGGAACTGCAGAAAGAAAAAAGACACAAACTTGGGGCCTGGTGGGATAGCTCGGTGGTCTGGAGCGCCTGCTTGGGAAGGCTTGGGCGGCTTCGGGGACCGAGGTTCGATCCCCGGCACCACGTGCTACGCCAGCCCTGCCCTCAGGGTGGGCTGAGCCGGCCATAAAGATGAGTGAATAGACAAACAGGGGTTCTGAAACAAGAAAAAAAAAAAAAAAAAGAAAAAGAAAAAAGACACAAACAAAAACAAAAACAGTGGGGTAAGGTGGTGCACACCTGTAATCCCAGTACTTGGGAGGCTTAGGCAGGAGGATTGGTGCAAGTTCAAGACCAACCTAGGGGGGCCGGGCAGGATGGTTCAGTGGTCTAAAGCGCCTGCTTGGGAAAGCTTGGGTGGCTTCAGGGACCGTGGTTAGATCCCCAGAACCACATGCTGCGCCAGCTCTGCCCTCAGGGCAGGCTGAGCTGGCCATAAAAATAAATAAATACACAAACAAAAGTTCTGAAATAAGAAAAAAAATAAATAGAAGAGAGCCAGGCGTGGTGGTGCACGCCTGTAATCCCAGCACTCGGGAGGCTGTGGCAGGAGGATTGGTGCAAGTTCGAGACCAGCCTGGGCTATGAAAGTGAGCTCAAGGCCAGCCTGAACTGCATAGCGAGACCCTGTGTCAAAAAGACAAAATAAATAAATAAATAAATGAATAAATTAAAAAAAATAATAAATAAATAGAATAAAAAAATTCTTTAAAAAAAAGACCAACCTAGCCGGGCGTGGTGGCTCACGCCTGTAATCCCAGCACTTGGGAGGCTGAGGCAGGAGGATCGCTGCAAGTTCGAGACCAGCCTGGGCTACAAAAGTGAGCTCAAAGCCAGCCTGAACTGCACAGTGAGACCCTGTCTCAAAAAAGCCAAAAAAAAAAAAGACCAACCTAGGCTACAAAAGTGAGCTCAAGGTCAGCCTGAACTTCATAGCGAGACCCTGTCTCAAAAAGATACACACGGGCCCGGCAGGATGGCTCAGTGGTCTAAAACGCCTGCTTAGGAAAGCTTGGGCAACTGCGGGGACTGCGGTTCGATTCCCAGCACCACATGCTGTGCCAGCCCTGCCCTCAGGGCAGGCTGAGCTGGCCATGGAAATAAATAAATAAACAAACAAAAAGTTCTGAAACAAGAAAAAAAAATTTTAAAAAGATACACACACACACACATAAAGGTTCTGAAACAAAAAATAAAATAAAATTCTTTTTAAAAAAAAGATACACACACGCATACACACACACACACTTAAAAAAAAAATTTCTGAAAAATGGGATTTCTAGGCCCGGCGGGATGGCTCAGGGGTCTAAAGCTCCTGCTTGGGAAAGCTTGGGCGGCCTCAGGGACCACGGTTCGATCCCTGGCACCACATGCTGCACCAGCCCTGCCCTCGGGGCGGGCTGAGCCGGCCATAAAAATGAGTGTTCTGAAACAAGAAAATAAATAAATAAATAATTTTTTTTAAAAAATGGGATTTCCTGCTAGGATTACAGGTAATTACAGGCAATTTATTTTCCTTTCCCTTTATCACTTCCAGATTCTACAGTGTGCAGGTTGTATGTGTATAAAGTAAAAGATATAGCAAGAAAGAAGAAAACACACCCATGGTTATGTTTATGCTCTGAATTACTACAATGTTTGGAGAGAAACTATTTTAAAAATGCTAAACAGTACATAAGAACAGAAAAACAAGTGAAAGCAGCCCTTCAACCACAGGGCTCACCCTGACTGACCAGTGGATTGTGACCCTGTGAGGAACAGCCCCCAAAGCCCAGGAAGTGGGAGTGGTGACAGACACAGAGCAGTGGAAAGACAGTGGCACGTCTGTCCAGATATCCAGGTTTTACATCCCTCAGCCTGGTTCCAGAGGGAGCATAAACACAAAGCAAAGAAGGTAAAAACAAACATTTAGCTGCGTCTGGTGATGCACACTTGTAATCCCAGTGCCGAAGGCTGGGATAAGAGGGCCATTGTGAGTTCAAGGCCAGCCTGTACTACAAATTTAAGGCCAGCTTGAACTCCATAAAAGACCCTATCTCAAAAAGAACAAATAGAACAGAATAGAACAGAACAGAACAGAACAGAACAGAATACAATAGAAATTTGTCTAAGATCATACCATTCTGAATGTGCCTGACCATGTCTGATCTCAGAAGCTAAGCAAAGTCAGACCTGGTTAGTACCTCGATAAGAAAAGAAAGGAAAGGAAAAGAAAAGAAGGGGAGGGGAGGGGAAGAAAGGAAAGGAAAGGAAAAGAAAGCCCGCCACATAGCTCAGTGGAGTAAAGTGCCTGTGCGGGGGTGGGGTGGGGGTGTCCATCCCCAGGGCTGCCTGCATGCCTGGCCCCAGGGGCACATTGCTGAGACTGCAATTAAGACTGGTCTTGATGGTGGTGGTGGCAAGCTAGTAGTGAGACACTGAATACCCTGTAGACCATTCCCCTGCCCCCTTAAAAAAATAAAAAATAAAAGAGGAAAGAAAAAGATACACACTCTCTCTCTCTCTCTCTCTCTCACTCTCTCACTCTCACTCTCAGCTGGGAGAGGAAAAAGTATCTGAAAAAGATGTCTAAACCAGAAAGGAGGGAAAGAGTTACACTGCAGACCAGAAGGCCTTCGCACAACTACTGGAGATTGGCAGCACCATCAGCACTGACCCACTTTGTGACCAAAGAGAAAAAGAAATACAATTACTCTGTCTTCACTGTTGCCTACACCAAGAGGCCAAGAAAGGGGCTGAGGAGATAGTTCAGCAGAATAAGCGCTTGCCTGGCAAGCACAAGGGCCTGAGTTCAATCCCCAGTTCTGGAAAAAAAAAAAAAAAAAAAAGAGGCCAAGGAAGATGCCAGCAGTGACCACTTCTACCAGGGCAGAAGCTCCAACACATCCTGATGATCCCCAAGGTGCCACAAACTGCTCACACCTTACACCATAAGCCAGTGTGTGTCTGCCCTTCTGGGTTCTGCTCCTGTAAGGAGATGTTCCTTGGTCACTGCAGGTCTTCACCATGAAGGAGCCATGCTAAACACTGTGCAGATGCCAACCTTAACTCTTTCATGCCCAGTTTCCAAATGGGGAAAGCAAATCTCAGAGAGGCCAAGCAACTTCTGCAGAGACTGCTAGCAGAAAAGGAACTGGAGTGAGAGACTAACACAGGAAATTTCCACCCTGAAACCACACCCTCATCCAGTGTAGGATGCACCTGGCACCCAGGGCTGTCCCTTGAGCTGCTGCTGCTGCTGGTGGTCTGTGTGAAGGTCTGAGAAGAAGCAATTCCCTAGCTCACAGGGTATTCTGGAGCAGATGTCCAAGCACTGAGCAGCGCCTCTGGCAGGGCAGGAGGAGGTCGTCTCGGGGCTCACAGGAGGCTCAAGGGGCATCTGAGAAACCAAGGCATGTTCAGACAGAAACATCATGAACCAGAGATAAGCTGAACTCTCTGGTGGCAGTCTCACCACACTTAGACCTGGCAGGTTGCTGCCAAGCTGCCCAGGGTCCTGTAGACAGAGCCTGGCAGCACACATGTTGCCTCAGGCACACCGGGGGCACCGGGACAAGTGACAGAACAGAAGGTAGCTGCAGCCAGAGACTGGGGTTCCAATCCAGCCCCAGCCACTTCCTCACTTTTGTAGGTTTTGTTTGTTTTTTTGTTTCTTGAGCAAGGATGACAGGTGTGTACCACCACACCCAGCTAATTTCTGAAAGTCTCACTTTCCTTATCTGTGAGATGGGGACAATAATAGCAGCCTGCCTCACAGGGCTGTGATGAGAAGAAATGAGCGTGTGTATGCAAATAATAACGTGTGTAATGACCCACATTTACTAAACGCTGTACTCAAAACAACTCTGCACACGTTATCCCTGCGCCGGCACAGTGTCTGGCACACGACCAGCACTCAAGTGGCTCAAAAACAAAACCCAAAGCCCTGCAGGAAAATCTAGCTCCAAGAGCAGTGCCAGCAAAGCAGGGTGGCAGGGCATGGGCTCTTTCCACATAGGCATAGCACCTGGCCCGGGCCACCTTGAGCCTGAGCAGCTCCCACGTGAGCTCCAGGGAGCATGGCTCAGGAACTAGGGTCTCATGCAAGAGTGGGCCTGTGCTCCACTGTTCAAGTGGTGCTGCTGCCTAAGCCCTTGGTGCCTGGAGTCACCTCTGAAGTGCCACAGTGACAGCACAGGCCTTGCCTGGGCCTGCCCGTGTATGTGTCTCTTCACAGAACCGCAGGGCTTGTCCTTGCCTGTGTGCTCGCTCCTGGGTATTCTCTGGGCAGAGGTGACAGTGGGATGTTGTTGCACCTGGCCCACGAAGGTATATACCCCCAAGTCAGTCATTTTCATGCTGTTTTCGGTTGTGGCTTAAGGGTCAAAGAGCCTGACACCCAATCAGACACCTCTAAATCCATCTACACGGGTGTACCTGGCTGTTAAGCCCTGTCCCCATGATAGGCATAGGCCAGGGCTTTTCCAAGACCAGTGCCCCTCTGGTAAGCTGCCTCACAGGGAAGGAAGGGGGGTAGCAGGGGCTACCCCACACCTAACATCCCTGGAAGACATGCTGGGCTGGGCACACAATTACCACCTGAGGGTAACCCCACCTCGGGGGCATAGGCTTCCCAGCAGGAAGTGACAGGTAAGCAACTCAGCCCCCTGCCCCCTCTTGAGTCCCTCCCTGTCCTTGTGACTCAGCCGGAAGCTTGGAGCTCTCAGGGCTGAGACGGGAAGAGAGTTCAGCACCATTCCACCCTGGGCAGTCCCCAGCCCAGGCTAGCCAGTGAGCCATGGCAGCGCTGTGACTCAGAGCCACACCCACCTTTCTCCTCTGTGGTGAGACGCTGACCTGGCCCTCACACCCTGCCCTCCACAGGCCCTGGCATGATGTGGCCAGACTGCAACCTCAGGCCAAGCGGGACCTGTGATAAAGAAGCAGCCAAAGGCCCCCTGCTCCCCAGAAGGCCTGGGTGGGGACAAGTCTCAGGGACCACATGCTAAGTCAGACAGACCCTGGCCATGCTCACCAGCAGGAGTGCCACCCCATGCTGCACACTGACTTAGCCATTCAGCGCAGCCAGTTGACCTGGTGTACTTCCTCTCCCCTAGGATGCATGAGCACCAAATCATGGGCTGGCTTTGGTGTCATCAGGACAGGGCAGAGCACAACCAAGGCAGGGTTGCTGCCAGGAGGAGGGGTGCAGGTGAACTGTGTGCCTGAAGTCCTTCCGACCAACCAAGCAAGGTATTTCACAACTATAACTGTAGCACTCTAGAAGGCTGAGGCAGGAAGATCTCAAGTGTAAAGCCTGCTTGGGGAATTTAGTAAGCTAGTGAGACCCTTCTCTTAAAAATGAAAACAAAAACAAAAACAAGAAAATAGTTTAACCCAGAATACTGAAGAGGGAAAAAGAAAGATAAGTGCTGGACTTCCTGGGGAGAATGTATTTTAGAATGCTTCTCATGGCTGCCCATGCCAAGGGCCCGTCCTCACCCCAGGAGGCCTATATGTGGTGGGCTTCTGCCACAGCAGCACAGGCTATGACAATCACCCCAGAACCCCCAGAACCATGGTTAGCACCTCCATTCCTTGACCAGGTCCACTCTCTTCTGAGGTCTCTGACACACAGGTCCCCCTTCCTTCTCATAGTCCAAGAAAACTGGAGCTACCAGGCTTGCCACTTCCTGCAGCCCCCACCTCCTCAGATTTACCCAACTCAGAAAGCAGTTTTCTTCAGCATCCGTTCTAGAAACCTCTGCACCTTCCCCACTCCTTAGGCAAACTTACGAAGAGAATGGCAGAACCCAGTTATCCCTACTTCCTCTGCCTGTTCTCCCCCAGGGGCAGGCCCTACACTGGTGGGATGGTGGGCAAGTAGGTGTCAGCCTTCCAGAGCCAGGGGTGGCCTCACCCAGTGTGTACCCAAACCATCTCAAGGATTACACCATGTCTCTTTTCTGAACTTCCACCCCTTTGAAAAACAGTACTTTAGCACCTTCAGTGAATTAAGTCTCATAATCCTGCGATGGATGGTGATAAGGTTGGATATGTGCTTTTCCTTTTTCAACTAGGAAGTGGTAGGGCTGGGATTCAAGCCTATGCCCCCCTGTCCCAAGTCTGTTACTAAGCATCTTTCAGCTCTCAGGACTGTGCTCTGGAAGCTTCTTGCTCTTTGGGGTTGGGCATCAGCCCTGCATCTCTGAGAGCAACAACCCATGCCTTCATGTCAACCATGCTGAGGCTCTTGACCCCAAGTCCCTCCTTCCAATCAGATCCTCTATGAACACCACTCCTTCCAGTCATCTCCTTGGCTTGGCATCTAGTATCACTGTGACCTCCACTGTGACTCCATGCCCCTCCTCCATTGTAACTGATGACACAGAGCTACAACTCAAGGTCCCCTGTCATCTCTAATCTCAAACCAGGGAGCCACCTTGGTCTGCAAGGTCCTTCCCTTTGACTCATGCACATGTACCCTGAGACTCTGCTCCACCATCAAGAGGCCTTCCTGGATCTCAGTTCCTTCTCTGAATGCCCATGGTTTCTGTTCACACCTCTCACAATGCACTAGTGACACTATGTTGTCCACCAAGTAAAAACACCTCCAGCACCAAGACCAGGTCTTGTGGTATTCATATCCCATATTTGTGTCAGGTGCGCTCCAGGGAATTAGACCACAAATGTTTTTTGACTGAACAAGGAATGACAGAATCCTCTACTATGAGGTGCAGTGGTCCAGAGAGGGGCCCCAGATGTGATGGGAGGCAGAGGATAGAAGACAGGGGGCCAGGGAGAAAGCTCCATGGCACAAGTGTTGGTCTGGAAAGTACAAGGCTGTGAGTTCGAACCCTGGTCTCGCAAAAAGAAGAAGAAGAAGAAGAACAAGAAGAAGAAGAAGAAGGAGAAGGAGAAGGAGAAGGAGAAGAAGGAGGAGGAGGAGGAGGAGGAGGAGGAAGAAGAAGGAGGAGGAGGAGGAGGAGGAGAAGGAGGAGGAGGAGGAGGAGGAGGAGGAGAAGAAGAAGAAGAAGAAGAAGAAGAAGAAGAAGAAGAAGAAGAAGAAGAAGAAGAAGAAGAAGAAGAAGAAGAGGAAGAAGAGGAAAGAAGAAGAAGAAGATGACGGCGACGACAGTCAAGATCAAGCCAGGCATTGTGGCACATGCCTATAATCCCAGCACTTGGAAGGCTGAGGCAGGATGATCAGTACGAATTTAAGACTTGCCTGGGCTACAAAAGTGAGCTCAAGGCCAGCCCTAACTACATAGAGAGACCCTGTCTCACAAAGACAAAAAAAAGAAGACAGTCAAGATCTACCTGAGAACCCAGACTTCATCACTGACCAGATGTGTATACCTGGCAAGTCACCTACCCTGTCTAAGCCACAGGCCCTGTGGGATGGCTGGAGATAGAGACAGCAGATCTCTGGGTGCCACACATGTTCAGGGTCCCACCTCTTGCTGTCTTTCCTCCCCTCACCTCTTGTCCTACTCCTGTTCCCCTGCAGGACTGCCAGCCCACTTTCCTGGGCAACCTTGCACAGCCACTCCAGCAGGAAGCTGGGGACATGGGAGGGGACTGCGTGGCCACCTGGAGACATGAGTGAGCACCTCTGCAGAGGTGGCCGCTGCTGAGGCCCTGATACTTACTGTGCTATGGAAAAGGGCCCAGCCTTGCCAACTCTTCTAAGAAGCTGGAAATCTGAATTTTTATATAAAATTTCTCAAGTTTTAAATATCACTCATTAAAATTTTTCTGAGTCACTTAAAAGCCAAACAAAATACATGTCCAGGCTGGCTCTGCCCCCACGCCTGCCCCTGTCTGCAAACACCATCTGAGACATCTGCCCAGTCTTTGGGTGCCACATCCCCAAACACATTTGTTGCATTTGTAAGCTCAGCCATGTCCTCAGGGGCCTTGGCTGGTTCCACACTCCTCCACAAGTGACCCCAATCTCTTTACCAGATGGGCTCTAAAAGCCAGCAGTGACTTGGGGCTGAGCTGGACCTTTATATTGCTTTGGTACAAATCACCGCAATGAATAGTTCTGGAATTGAGGAGCTGTCTCCACCGTGGTTCCTATCTTTCCAAACGCCTGTCCTGGCAGCAGAAACTGCAGGTCCTCTTCTACACAAAGTAACACATCCCCATGCACAACAGCATGCCTTGGCACACCTGGCACTGCCCAAAGGGTGGGCTTCCTCTTCCCCCATTGGCCCTCTCCTGAGGATGGGCAAAAAGGGACCAATGACAGGAGACAAGTTGGGGACAGGCCTGTTCTGAGTATGCAAAACTTAGAACAAGGGCTTCCTTTTTTCATACTATCCTGCTGAACCGCTGGCCACGGCTCCCCTCTTGGAACCTCACTGAGCTTGAGGAGGGGCTTCTAGGGACCCATGAGTGCAGGGCACAGAAAAGACCAGGCCATGTGCTTGGGAAGCAGAACTCCATGAGGAAGACAAAACACCTCCATTCTGTGACCCCCAGCAACTCAGGATGTCAGAAAAGACAACCAAAGCTTGGTACCCATGGATCCCTGTATCTGTTACTTCCTGCTACCTTTTCCCAGGATCTAGTATGAAACAACAGCCATGTCACCATGTACCAGAGGGGCTTGGCTGAAGCCCTAGTGGCAGAAGTGGTCACAAAAGTGCAGTGGTACATGCCTGTGATCCCAGTACTTCAGCAGGCTGAGGCAGGAGGTCTCAAGTTGAAGCCAAATCTGATGCCCCAACACTGTGCAAACTTAGAGTGCTAATGGGCTGGCACCCAGGCCTTGTTTACCCACTAGAAAGGACAGGGGTCGGGGTACAGATCCAAGCAGAGGCAATCCCTGGGTCTAAGAAGTCCTTCGTCAGAGCACAAGAACCAGGAGCATTTGAAAAACAGGCTACACTAAGCAGGACCCCTAGCCACCAGCCAGCCTGGAGGGGCCTTGCTGTGATTGCTATACCAAGAGAGGGTGGGGCTACACTGCTTGGCCCCTTGTGTGTGAGCAGTGCCTCTGGCGTTGGCTCCTAGAAGGATGCTCACAGCCAGCCCAGCACTCAAGCGGGCACCAAGCTGGTGTAAATAAACTCACCAGACCAGGTGGGCAGGAACTGCTAGCACAGCAGACAGGGGACACTGATCCCCTCCACGAGCACATGCACGTGCCAGGCACCATGCCAGACACTTTACATACATTATTTCATGTAATCCTCTTGGAAGGCAGGAGGAAGGTCCTACTTGTACTATGTTGGCAACCTGAAGACGGGTTTGGGGGAGGCCAGGAGCTGCCCTGGGGTGTGCATTTAGTGAGGGTGGTAAGCCAGCTTCCCCAGCCAGAGTGCTGAGGAGCCTCTGATGGGACTCAGGGGAAGGCAGACTCAAGCCAAGTCAAGGCCACAGGCAGCAGCCAGAAGAAGGCTGAATAAGGTGCCAGCAAGGGGGCCTCTCAGGGACTTGACCCCAGGTGCCTGCTGCAGGGTTGGATCAGCAGCTGTTTAGTGCTGAGCACTCTGCTCTTTCCTCAGTGAGGCTTTTTGACTGCATCAGCAGGCCAGGGTTTCTTTCCAGATCCCATGCCCAGATCGCTTTAGTAAGGCACTTCTTTTTTTTTAAAGAATTTTTTATTTTATTTTATTTCTTTTTCTTGTTTCAGAACTTTTGTTGTTTATTTATTTATTTTTATGGCCGGCTCAGCCTGCCCTGCGGGCAGGGCTGGTGCAGCATGTGGTGCTAGGGATCGAACTGTAGTCCCTACAGCCGCCTAAGCTTTCCTAAGCAGGCACTTTAGACCACTGAGCCATCCTGCCGAGCCCAAATGAAGCACTTCTGGGGGTGAGGAAATAGCACATTTTGGTTATGTATGTATGTATGTATGTACGTATGTATGTATTCTTATTTATTTTGTGGAACTGGGGATTAAGCTCAGGATTGCACTGCCAGGCAAGCAATTATTCTACTGATCTATTTCCCCAGCCCCCATTTTGGTAATTAGTTGCCAAACAGGAGACCTCTAACCATGGGATCCCTTCTTCCTCTGAGGCCAGGCTGGGGCCCCTGCATGAGTGTATGCCCTGCTCCTGAGCACAATCAACTCTCTGGAGTCTTTGGGCAGTTTTTGGTACAAAAGAACTGAAATTCATACTCTTCACTGAACCATGCCCTTCACAGACTTCACCTGACCAATATCCCAGAGGACTGCACCCCAGGGTTCCTTCCCACTGGGTAAGAACACGAGCCCCTCAGGGGACCTTAAGACCATGCTAGTCACCAACAGTGACAAGATCCATGATGGACCCCAGAAGCAAAGTACAGGGGAAGCTCCACTTTAAGGACTGTTGTAAACCACAGACGTGGTACATGATGGCATCAGGTCCCAGGGGCTTATGAGATTCAGTAGCAGGAGGACAGGTGGCAGGAAAAGGGGTGTGGCCTCCAATTCCTTGCCCTTCTCCCTAGAGAGGCAAGCAGGAAGGGCCCAAGGGCCCTAGACCAAGCATCAGTGGACACTACAGGCTTGCCCAGAATGGGCGCAGTGCCAGGAACATCTAACAAGCCCCAAGGGATGAGGCAGGAAGCTGCCTCAAGCCACGCTCAGAGGGTGTGCCTGTTCAGTCACCAGAGATGCCCCTTGGGGTCTCAAAGGCAGCCCTAAGATTTTTGCAAGTAGATGGGGGAGGGGAGTCATTAGGGCCAAGTGGAAGCCCAGTTGGGGGAACATTTGGGGTATCCAGCCTATGCAAGTGGGGACATGTGTTCACCAGCCTAGGTGGCTGGGGTACAGTTCAACTGCTCCAGAGCTTTGGCAGAACTAGAAAACAGGTCCCCTCTAGGTAGGCCCTGTCCCAAGAACACAGTGGAAGGGGTCCTTTTCTCCAGGATTCCCAGCCTGGAAAAGAGTAGCCTGCATCTTAGGTCCTCTCAAACCCTCACTGGACATTCTGGCATAGGGCACAAGACGCATCCCCTACATCTGCTGCAGCTTGCAAATGCACAGGGATGAACCATGCAGGAGATGTTCACATGTGACAGACATTCCTACTCTAGCCCCAAAATGCTCAAGTGAGCCCACTCCTGGGGCTTCGAACCTAAGGCCCAACAGGTCCTGTCCTGTCCCCAAGTTGCTCCAGGACTCTGCTTTTTCTTCTGCCTGAGAGCAGACTCTTTTAGTTCCTATGCTGGACACAGCCCTGGCAAGCTGGCTCAGCCTTCCCAGGGCACTAAAAGTCCATTGGGGCATCTGCCACAGTTACCTCCTCTCCTTCTCCCAAGGCTGAGAGGGCATAAGTGGATCATGACCAGGACAGAAGTAGCAGGGTTGAAGGCCTGGATCCAGACACACCTGTTCTTCCTTGCTCACTTCCTGAGCTGGGACACCAAGGGGCTGTGGTCACACTAACATCCCAGCACTGTCCCACGGAGGCAGAACCACCCAGGAAGAAGAAGAACTAACACTTTCTGAGTGGTTTCTCTACCAAGCCCTGTTCTAAGGACTTTTCAAACATGTAATGAATTAACTCTCCCAACCCTGAGCCTGTTGCCATAATTATCCCTGTTTTACAGATGAAGAAATCAAAGCCCAGAGAAGTTAAGTAGCTTGCTCAAGGTCACATGGGTACTAAGTGGCTGGAACCCAGGTCATCAACAATGTTTCAGACAAAGGTTCAGATAGGGTTACTGTGGGCCACAGAGCCCTGCCTTCATTTAAGTGCTGATTCCAACCTTTCTTGTTGTAAATAGGATGTTTTTAGGGGTGGGAGCCTGGTACCGTTTGTCTGTAACCTCTAATTTATACGTGCTTTACCCTAATTCATTCTATGTGACAATCTACAAGTTAAAGGGCTTGGAGAAAAACATCTGGTGGGCATTAATCAGCCAGATGCCCAGGTAAAACCTAGTTTCACTGAATTTGAAATCTGCTCTTGCAATGTACCTGGCAGGAGCCTATTCTGTGGATGGAAAAGCCCTGCAGGGAGCAAAAGGTACTCCCCTGCCCCGAAGCAGACATAGGCTTGGGAGCCTGGTCCTTCTGATTTCTGACCTCAAAGCCCCAAGAGGGGCTGGAGAAGCTACCAGACATAAAGAAGCAGACAGAGGAGGCCTGGAAGGGGGTGGGGGGCGGGGCGGGCAGAAGCCAGCAGCAGGAAAGGAGTCCACCCGCCAGGACAACACTCCCGGGTCATTGTAAGGAAATTACTCCCAAGGCCTGGAGACGCAGGGACCCAGGGCTGTCCCGTGGCTCCCTGGGACGTGGGGGTGTCAGAGACTGAGTGGTGGGGAGCAAGGATCAGACGCCGGGCTGCCCGCCGCGGCTCCTGGCCCTGCCGCGACTTGCTGGGAAAACCAGGACCTCAATGTTTATAGTGGTTCCAGCGCCGCCCCAACACCCTCCGCCCCGTGTCTAGCTCTGGTCAGCGTCAAAGACCAGCAGGTAGCACCCGCGGGCTGCAGGGGTGGCACCGAGGATCCACTCATTCCTGATCAACAATGAAAAGCAAAGAGAGGGGCCGCAGCCCGCAACCCCCTCGCCTTGCAGGGACAGAGGAGGGGGTCGGCGCCCGGTCTTCCTGGCCCTCCTTTGTCGCGGCACTTACCCAGCAGCAGGCTGATCCGGGGACCGCGCGCCCGCGCAGAGGCCGGCGACAGGAGCAGCAGGGCAAGCAGCAGCAGCAGTGGCGGGGCGCAGGGCAAGCTCGGCCGGGCCATCGCAGGGCGTCGGGCTCGGCTCTGGGCAGCGAGCGACGGCGTCCTACTGCTCGGGCTCAGGTGGCTCCACTGGCGTCTCCGGGGGCGGCCCCGCCTCGCAGCCAGAGCCAAGGCCTCCGCCTCCAGACCTGGGGGGGGGGGGGGAGGGGCGCGGTCACGTGCGCAGCCGCGGGCGCTGGGTCCCGGGGTCCCCGGATCGCAGAGTTTTGGCCGAGTGTGCATACACTGCCAGACGCACACAAGGCCAAGTGAGAGAGGGAAGAAGGAGGCACCGCCTCTCCGGCCTCCTCGGCCTCCCCCTCCTGGATCCCGGCGCCCGGCCCGCCCCTTTTCCCTTCCTCCTTCCTGGGTGCTGGAAGTCCGCGGGGGCGCCCGCTGGGTGCAGTCTGCTCCCGCGTGCCCGGATGGAACCTAACCCCAGGACCTCACCTCCCGGGCCAGGCCCTTTGAGGCCCTTCGCTGACCCAGAGCCAGCGCAGGTGTGGAACTGTGGCAGGGGGAAAGTTGGGCCTGGTTTCCCTTTCTGCCCCCCACCTCGCACACGCCCCTGACACCCACCAGTCTTAGACGGGCTGCACTCTGCGGAGCTGGGGCAGAAACAGGCGTTCGGCCTGCGGCTTGCAAGTCCAGGCTCCGCGCAGGTCGGTACACCGCAGGTTTTGGCTCGTTGTGTGCTGCGCGCTGGCACTTAGGCCAGGTCCCTGCGGGGTTGTCCACGTTTAGAATTCTGACCACGCGAAGCAGAGCACGCGAAGGCCCGGGGGCTGGGCAAAATTAGCTTAAGTGGGATAATAGGATTTAATGTACTGTGCCGCCAAGGGGCTGAGTCCTCCACAGCCTGCACGTGGCCTGTCAGGGGACAGGACCCAGGACCTCGAAGGCCACAGTGCAATCCCAGAGGCAACTAGGCGCCATCCTTCTGGCTCCTAGGTCCCAGCTCGGGAACTCAGCTCTGCTGGTCCCCGGGCTTCCCAACTGTCGACTTGACCCTTTAGGAGATTCTGAAGTCAGTGAGTTGGAGCTCCATTAGCATTAAAAAACACAAGACCCGAGCCGGATGGTGAAGTGCACTGATCACAAGATAAGTGGCCTTTGGGAAACCTGTTTCAGCTTTTTCTGAGTGCACCGGGATTTTACAGTAAGATATAATTTCTTCTGTAGCTACAGCCAAATGGAATTTGACAACCTACAGCAGTCATTTCTGTAGTTTAGGGACCACTTCTCCAGGAATTAGCTGTAATTGTAGGCCAGCTTCTCTTCACCCCAGGCTAAAATTGCTGTCCTCAGAGCCATTCCTTTCCTGTCCTCCCAACCCCCAGGGGCTGCCACATACTGTTGTCCCACCGCAGGTGACCATTTAGAGTGGACAGAGCACTCAGACAGCAGCCATGGTACTCTTGATCTGTGAACCTCACCTTCCTATGTCCTTTCGTGACCCATCAGCCTGCTACCACACCCAGCACCTATAGGTCTCCCATTGCCCAGGTCTTGGACACTTCTATGCATGGAGCAAATGCCTCTGAAACTATCAGAACCTTTTTTGTGGGGGAGCAGTGCTGGAGGAGTTACTGGGGATCAAACTTGAGACCTTGTGCTTGCCAGGCAGGCACTTCTGCTACTGAGCTATCCTCCTACTCCCTGGAGCAAATGCCTCTGAAACCAGAGATGTCCCCAGTCTTTTCACAGTCTAGACCTCTGCTTTGTCCTGAATTTCCAAGGCCTCAACACTTCTACTGGATGACAGGCAGCTTACCCAATATATCCCAAATGAAGCTTCTGACTGTCCCTTTTTTCCCTCAAAACAGGCTTCATGTATAGCCTCCCTCATCTCATCTAATGGCAACTCCATCTTTCAGTTGCTCAGGCTTAAAAGCTCTACTCCTATATTTTTTCACTTCTTTTTTTTTTTTTTTTTGGTCTTTTTGAGACAGGGTCTTGCTATGCAGTTGAGGCTGGTCCTGAGCTCACTTTTGTAGCCCAGGCTGGTCTCGAACTCGCACCAATCCTCCTGCCTCAGCCTCCCGAGTGCTAGGATTACAGGCGTGCACCACCACGCCCAGCTATTTTTTCACTTCTCACATCCAATCCACTAGCAAATCTACACTCTGACTACTTACTACCACCCTGGGCCCTACCTCTCTCTCCTGGCTACTCCAAGAGCCCCACTAACTGCTCTTGCTTTCTCTTCTGCTCTGTGTAATCTGTTCTTAACACTGCAGCCACAGTGAGCTTGTAAAAGTGAAAGTGAAGCCTGGCGTGGTGGCCCACATCTGTAATGCCAGCACTGAGGACGCTGAGGAAGGATGACTGCTGTGAGTTTGAGGACACCCTGGGCTAAAAAGTGAGTTCAAATCCAGCCTGAACTGCAGAGTGAAATCCTATCTTAATTAGCCGGGCGTGGTGGCGCACGCCTGTAATCCCAGCACTCGGGAGGCTGAGGCAGGAGGATTGATGCGAGTTCGAGACCAGCCTGGGCTACAAAAGTGAGCTCAGGACCAGCCTCAACTGTATAGCGAGACCCTGTCTCAAAAAGACAAAAAAAAAAAAGAAATCCTATCTTAAAAAGGCAAACACATTGTATCAATTATTGGGAATGTACTACTAAAGTGTTTTGAAACTGTCCCATTGTTATTTCTTATTAAAAGTAATAATAGGGGCTGGGGGGATAGCTCAGTAGAATAAGTGCTTCCCTGGCAAGTGCAAAGGCCTGAGTTCAATTCCTGATTCCACAAAAAAAAAGTAATAAAAGCCGGGCGTGGTGGCTCACGCCTGTAATCCCAGCACTCGGGAGGCTGAGGCAGGAGGATTGGTG
>PVJA010012882.1:0-50792 GCA_004027025.1 Myocastor coypus
AAAAAAAAAAAAAAAAAAAAAAAAAAAAAAAAAAAACACCTAATGTAAATCTCTGTGAATTCATATGTTTATATTCATTTTATTTTATTTTTATTTTTTTTAACTGTGAAAAGCTCTTTATAACTCAGTCCATAATACTAAACAGTCACCTTATCACGTATCAGTGAAACAAAGTCACAAACTATTATGAAGGTAGGATAACACACATCACAAAAGAAACAAAACATAGAAAACATTTCATAAAAAATATATTCTGACTATGAAAAGAAATGCTTCCTTGAAATCTTCACATCGTTCTCTTCTGGGTACTTATGCACAACACATTATTTCCTCGGATAAATGCGTCCCTGTACTTATTCTTTAGCTGTCCATTAACATACTCTTCTGTCTGCTCCAGGGCTATATTCATATAGCCATCTAGGCAAGCCAGGACCCCTCGGTAATCCACTCCCGAATTTAACTTGACCACAACTGGCCTTCGAATGATTTGCTTTAAGAAGTCACTAGGGGTTTGCTTCCGCAGACTCATTGCAACAATCTTGAGAGGCAGGAAACCTGAGTTCTAATTCCAGCTCTGCTACTTAATTAGCTGTGTGACTTGAGTATGGCCCCAGGTTCCTCATCTCGCGGCCGGGACCCAGAACCCTCCTCCACGCGCCCCATGAAGCCGGCCTCCGCGGACTCTCGCTGCGAACACCCCATATGTTTATATTCATTTTAAACTTGCATTCCTTTCATAATTCTTCATATTTATTCTTCAGTAGCTGATAACTTTAATTGCAGAGTATTTTCAGTACAAACAGAAATTACTTATTTCTTTTGTACTGAATCAAAATAAAAGGAATCTTTCCTGGGCTGGGGAGATAGCTCTGTAGAATAAGTGCTTGCCTGGCAAATGCAAAGAGCTGAGTTCAATGCCCATTGCGGGGGTGGAGGGGGGGGCGGGGGGGGGGCCGAGGGGGGCGGGACCACGTTTCCAAGCCCTTGGTTGATTTGCTGTTTTTGTTGTTTTGTTTTGTTTTCTCCCTCATCTTTGTCTGCTTCTTGTTCTCCGCTCTGTGTCTGCTACACACAGATTTTCCTAAGCTCCATTGCTGGTCTTCTCTTCACCACCATTAGCACCCTTTATCCAACGTGGATAAAGCCCTTGATCGGTCACCAAGCCTGCTCAACAGGTCCCCCAGCAGAGCTCTTTAAAGCTCACTGAGAGTATCTAAACGTCAGACATTCTCCTCTCTGTATTACCGTTGTGCTTTGTTCTTATGACATAGCTCCACTAGAAGTATGTCACTGTGTCCTAATTATTAACCTTGCTATCTCCCCACTGAGCTAGCATTTGTTGAGAGCAGAGGGCATGTAATATTCATCCCCTTCCTGTCACATTGCACAGGTTGGCTCTTTTCTGATTGTCAATAAATGCCTTTTTTTTTTTTTTTTTTGAGACAGGATGTTGCTATGCAGCTCAGGCTGGCCTTGTGCGGACTTTGTAGCCCAGGCTTGCCTCAAACTCACAACCAGCCTCCTTTCTCAGCCTCCAAAGTGCTGGGATTGCAGGTGTGTGCCACCACACCCACCCAATAAATGCATTTAGATCAGTAAAGAGGATACCTTATTTGGAATAGTTTCTTTCTTTCTTTTCTTTTTTTTTTTTTTTTTGGTCGTACTGGGGATTGAACTTGGTACCTTGTGCCATGGAGCTATATCCTCAGCCCCAGAATATTTTCTTTAAAATTAATTTCTGTACTCATAAGTAGTATCTACTGCCTTTGTCTACCTTGTGATTCAAGGTTACAGTAGTAGGTCATAAAATGAATTGACAATATTTCTTCTTTTTCTGATCTATGAAAGAATTTTTGTAAACTGGTAAAACTTGCTTTTTAAATGTATGCTAGACAAGCAGATGTAACCGCCCCCCTTGTGCTGGCCCCACCCCTGGGAAATGCTGAGCTGGCTATTGAGACTGGGTGTGGTGGTATGCTTCTGTAGTCCCAGCTCTTGGGAGGCTGAAAACAGGTGGATAACTATGAGCTCAATCTAGTAGTGAGACCTTGAATACCCTGTAGACCCTTCCCTAAAATACAAAAATAAATAAATAAATTTTAAAAAATTAAATGTATGATAGAATAATTTATAAAACTGTCTAGTCATTGCTTTGTCTTTTGAGTTTGTTCACTTCTTAGGTTGGATGTTTAATATTATATTTTTATTTACTGATGAAAGTAGGTAAATTATCAGTTTTCTTTCATATACTGTTTTAGCTGGTTCTAGCAGTTGATTCTTAATTGAATTTATTCCAAGGACAATGTGTGTTCAAGATAGTTACCTGCTTGTGCAGGAAGCAAAAGAACAAGCGCAGTCACTCAAATGGAGCGACTGGGAGGAGACAGCACAGCCTCTATTCCCAGCAGGAGCTGATGGCTAGAAAACCTAGGGTGAGTCACACTCACAATCCTAGGCAGACATAGTGTAAGCAAGAGAGAACAGGTATTTAGGGATTCTGTGGATGCTTAGCTTTGAAATAAACACTGCCCCCCCCCCCAGCAATTACATACTGACTCCAGGTGCTAACTTCAATGAGCAGAGCCCTACAGAGGTTAAGTCTGCTATGCTCCAGGACTCTTAGTATGGGATATTGTTGTTACCCAATTTTAAGCATTTAGTAATTTATTTTATGATGTGTATCTTTAATTTAAAATATTTCAATAGGTATGCTAAAGCTAGCCTTCTACCCTATGGTAAAAGTGTGTGATAGATCAATATCAGGTTCATCTTTATACTGAATTCTATAGTCTAAATATTTTTGTGGCCCTAGAACTCAATTATTGAATCCTAATTGCAGAGATGATGGTATTTGGCAATGGAACCTTTGGAATATGATTAGTTCACAAAGGTAATCTTATTAGCCTTATAAAGAGACTTCCTTGACCTTCCTGCCATAGAATAGAGCAGAAAGCTGTCTGTGGGCCCCCCCTTTTTTGTAGTACTGGGGTTGGAACTCAATACCTTGAGCTTGCTAGGCAGGCACTTATGCCACTGAGCTATCTCCCAGGTCCAACCACCTCTTAATATTACTACAGTGACAACTAAATTTTAGCATTAGTTTTGGAGGGGACAAACATTCAAGCTGTTGCAGGAATTCAGAATAGTCAAACATCTGAACACATGTTTGATAGTGCTAGTAGTCAGAGAAACTAAAGGAAATAAAGCATCTAAATGTTATGTGGTAAAGATGAGAGGAAATGGAAATTCATACATAATAAAAGTGTAAATCCAAGCAACTGCTTGGAGATATAGATCGTAATAATTCATAAAGGTAAGGTACATCTTGCCTAAATCTAACAACACCACTCCTTGTGGTACATACATGCAGCCAAAAGAGATATGTACACAAATGTTTATGTAATGTGTCAATGAAAGGAGGTTTTTTGTTTGTTTGTTTTTTGTGGCTGGCTCAGCCCATCCTGGGGGCCAGGCTGGCATGGCATGTGGTGCCAGGGATTGAGCCATGGTCTTTGTGCTTGGATAAGCAGGTGTGTTAGAGTGATGAGCTATCTCACTGGCCCAAAAGGAGACATTTAATAGTAGAATGAATAACCTCATTTATCAATAAAAGTGAATGAATTAATTCAATATGTCAAATCAGTATGGCTAAATCCCAAAAGCAAGTTGTAAAAATATGTATCACATGATAATATTTATGTTAAAAAATTTAGGCACCCAAAGAGTATATATTATTTAACAATTTATATATATAGGGGAAAAAAATTCATGATACCAAAGTGCATTAGTTGCAGGTTGGTGGTTTCACAGCAAGGAAAAAGAAGGGGAAAAGGACTGGAGAGTGGAGCTTTATCTATACCTAGAGTATTTTGCTTATAAAGAGCCCAGTTATATTTTTTAAGTTTTCAATAAGTTATAATTTAAAATGATGAATTATTTAGTTCTCATCTGCTTCTACCTCACCCTGAAAGACATCTCTGGGTCAGGCTCTAGGGCTTACCTGTTTAAGTTACACAAAATAATATAGTGTTGCTTCTATCACTAACTTTCTTCCTTTTACCTGCTAACATGGTTTCCTGTTTAATAGGTTATTCCTTTTTCATTGAAACTGAGTTCCCTCAGAACTAAGTACTGTAAGCTCTCCTCATTTTGGTCGTACTTCTCGGGTTGATGTCTTCCTTTGGTGCCCATTAGAGATCATTTTATTTGTCTATATACTTTCTATGTATCTGTTGATCACATAGAAATCTGAGTATGTCAAGCCTAGGTCTCTTCTGCCATACTTTGCTTCTATATCCCCTTTCATATTTGGTATTGAATCCTGAAACACCTGCTGCAATTGTGAACTATCTTTGGACTGTGGGTCTGTGAGCTCTAGACTGGATTTCCTCTTAGCTCTGTTACCTAAACTCTATCCCCATGTAATATAGGAGTGCAATAGAGAGCCCCAGCTAAGAGTGATGAAAATTTACAGCTCTCAGCACTTGCTAAGCTTTCTAACTTCCTTCCGAACCAGTGTCAGACTGATAAGTAAAGCGCTCTGGAGGTCTACACCCTTAAAATAGAAAGTTAATTAGGACACAGCTGTCTCTCGTTACCTTTTTCATTCCTCAGACCAAAACACTTCTTAGAATTATGAACTCTTTGTTTTGAGTTGGTAAGAACATATATGTCTTTTACATGTGCACCCAGGGAGGCACAGTCTAGCTAATTGCCTTATGAAATGTAGAATGTTTTAGCAACCTTTTGCCTTTAGCACCTAAATAGCTCTGCATTTGGATAACTTAGTCCTTCCTCTATCTGAAGATTTCCCTCTGGGTTTTGCTTCTCTAAACTGCTCTGCTTTATTACTGTTAGACAGGTCATACCAACCTGATTAAGCCTCCTTAGTAACTGGACCACATTCAACCTGGAGTTCCCATTATATTCAAGGCTACAGCTGTGACTCCCATAGCTCCTCCCCAGTTTGTCACAATTTGTCAGGCCAACCCTCAAGCAGAGAGAGTTTAATGATACCATGGAAACAGCAAAGATGTGCCTTGATGACTATTTCCAAGATCTGTGATGCTCTTTGGGAATCAGTAATAAACCTGGCTGCCTCTGAGTGGCACACTGTTAGAAGAAGCACAGGCAAGAGTTGTAAGCAGGAGGTAGATGATAGTTACAGGCTTGGGAAATTTGTCCTTTAAAGGCTACCTGATAATTATCATTTCAGAAACTTTTAAAGACAGTCAATTTGAGGATAGGAAGTGATGTTACATCTTTCAGCATGTTTAAAACACTCTCCAAGGGCCCTATGGTAGTCAAAATTCCAGCATTATGGATCTGTGCATCCTCTCTGTGATTAGGGGCCAGGGACCCCAAATACCAGGTAGAGATGATGTGACAAGCTCTCAGCTCTCCAGATTACATTTCATGTGCTGTGATGTGCTGGATTTGTTTCTGATATTATGATATTAGAGTCTTATGTGACATGAACTACAGATTCTGAAATATTATTTTTTCTCTATGTATTTTAGTACAGGGTCTACAGGATGTCACTACACAGATCGGACTCATAGTGATCCTCCTATTTTCAGCCTCCCATGTGCTGGAATTACAGATACATGCCAGTACTCCCAGTCTCAGTTGCTGTCTCAGTGTACCCCAGAGGGGTGGCCCACATGGGATCGAACCCCAGGCCTCTGTGCCTCTTGCAGGTGCTTTAATCCATTGAGCTATTTGGCCAGCCCTTGAAAGTCTTGCCTTCTTTAAGAATGTCATTGTGGCTTAGAATACCTCAAAGTACTTTACAGTTGTGAGGAGAATTAAGCCCGAGAAATTCTTTGGTGGGAAAATGTAGTTCATAGATACTTGGTGTTTAGAGATAAACATGGATGTCATTTAAATAAGTGAACTAGGTGGTGGGAAAGAGAAATGATCAATCTTGGTAATTGAAAGACTGGCACTGAATACATAGCTTTAGGGTTTGGTATGTTATTTTCGTCTGACTAGCAGATAAGGGTGGTACCGCCGGACATTTTGACATACAGGCAAAGAAGAGTTTCTGCTGAAGGCAGCATATAGATAGGATACTTGATATTTTCTTTTCTACACATTTTTTGAAAAAGACAAGAGTTGCTAACAGTTGACAAATATGAGGGAAAAAAAGTCAAATCACTTTAAATATAAATACAGAGGAGTCTTCGGACTAAAGCCATCATGTTATTCTATTTATAGAGTTAATAAGTGATCAAGTGATTACCCAAATGATCCCTATAAGAGTGCTGTGGTAGAAATGAATGTGAAGTATTTGTGCTTGGAACAGCTATGAAGGTGATGCTATATTACTGAGACAAAGGGAGTTTAGTGAGGAATCTGTAATAAAGCAGCCTAGTGGAACTGCCTGCTTGGTACAGGGCACTGAAAGTCTAAGGCTTGTCCCAGCAGGTGCTTGTTCTTGTGTATATGTCACTGCATTCCATTACTTTTACTGTGTGAAAAGAGCATTGGTTCAGTTCTAGTGCCAGAAAGAAAAGTAAGCTGGTGGGCTAGTGAGATGGCTCAGCAGTTTGATCCCCAGCACCATATGCTGCACCAGCCCTACCCCCAGGGTAGGCTGAGCTGGCCATAATATAAAAAATAAAGAGAAGTAAGCTGGTATTAAAGTTTGAAGGGTGTGAAGTTGACAGTAAAGCCCAGGTGAAATTTGTAAACATTGTACATTAACCTCCTTCATATAAAAGATATCATTTCCTCAAAACATATCATATCAGAATAAAAATTATTCTGATATTTTACCAGACCTTATTTTAACATAGATCTTGATTTCATCAAGAGTTCATATTGAAGTTTCAGAATAGTTACTGACCATAAAAAAGGAAGAGACAAAATTATAAGCCATCTTCCTTTAAGTAAGAGCTATGCAGTTATCTTGTTACACCCATTGTACTCCTTGAAGTTAACAAGATCTTCGTAATAATCTTATTACACCAACTGATAAGGATAAAAACTTGTACAATCAGATATGAGGTAAGGACACACTTAAAATGGAAGAATTTTAAATCTGTTTAGAGATAAGCGCAGAATATCAATCACTACATAAGAGATTAAGATCTTATAAATGTAGTGCTAGGAAGTGTATCTTTAAAATAAACTGTATAGATGCCAAGAAATAATTGAAGAACCATTGTTTATAAAGATATCAATTTTATTTTAGTTCTAGTTAGTATTTTTTTCCTTCTATATGTGATCTGAAGTCTGTTTTTCTCTCTGGAAGAAAAGGCAGAATTTAAGGCACTTCTCCTAAGGCCTTCCATCTTCAGTTTATGACATTCCTTAGATTAAATGAGTCTTCCATTCCTTAGATTAAATATTCCAAGAGGTTAAATTTCTCATGGGATGTACAGACTTCCTAGCTCAGGTAGAGAAGGACCAGTACATCTTTTGTTCTAAGCACACTAGCATTCATGAAAACTAAATTACATTGACTCTTTTTTGGTAGCCACATCTTTAGTTGAAGGCAGCTAGACCTAGATGGACTACCCATGAAGTGACAGAAGTGAGTCAACAGAGCAGAGACAGTGAGTTATTATTGTATTCTTGAAGACTGGCAAGGAGGAATCCTACTCTGTCCTTCAAAGGTTGCCTGATTTCATAAATTCCATGGTGGGAAAAAAGATAAGTCTGTCTAAGATGTCCCTAAAGAATCAAAACCAGTCCCTAAAGAATTAAAAGTAGTGTGGGACAGACTAGATATCTGGAGTATACAATGATATAATGGCTTAAAATTCAAATACAATGAAATTTTTTTCTGATGCCTAGGCTCAGAAGCATTCAAGGTATCATAAAAGCTTGGCTATGCCTCTAGTTTTTTTTTTTTTTAATTTAGGACAGGGTCTACAGGGTCTCACTATGTAGATAAGATTCCTAGTGATCCACTTCTGTTAAGCCTCCCAAAACGCTGGGATTACAGGTGAGCGCCACCACACCCAATCTCAGTCACTATCTCAGGGCACCCAGGGGACGGAGCCTCATTGCACACCAGGGATGAACCCTATGCATGTGCCTAAGTGGACGCTTTAATGTGCTGAGTTATTTGACTGGCCGTTATGCCTCAAGATTTTTACCAGTGTTTTAGATGCTACTTGTTCTTTTTTTGTATTTTGGGGAAGGGTGAACAGGGTGTTCAGGGTGTCTCACTATAGTGATCCGCCTGTTTACAGCCTCCCAAGAGCTGGGATTACAGGTGCACGCCACCATGCCCAGTCTCAATTGCCCTCTCAGTGTGCTCGGGGGCAGGGTTAGTATGGCAGGCTCGAGGATTGGAACCTCTGTGCCCCATTGCAGGCACTTTAATCCACTGAGCTATTTGGCCAACCCTTTACCAGTGTTTTAATGACTTTCTGTACCAGAAGTATACATAGATGTGCATGTGTATTACCTATCTAATCACATAAGAATATTTATGTTGAACTTCATTTAAAGAGATACTGTTATCAGAAAGTTAAATTATTATATTTCATTTTAAAAGTAATCAAGCACTAGGAAAGATAGAGCTAGCAACAACTTGCGCTAGGATTTGTTTTATGTTATTATAAAGTTTTGACAATATTCAAGAGAATACTCTTGACCTTTGGCTGATGCATCCAAAACGCTTCTTAAAAGTAGTCACATGTGCTATTGACTCATGAAGAGCAAGTCTGGCTCACCTTTTCCAAAAGACATTTCAAAAAAGCAGAGTATAAAATTTTGTTTTGTAAATTAAATTATATTGCTATTTACCTATGCTAAATGGTTTTGCCTTTTTTTTTTTCTTCAGAACCAGGGATCGAACTCACACACATACACACTGACAATCAAACTCATGGTCTTGCCCTTGTTGGTCAGGTGCTGCGCCTCTAAGCTATGTCTTTGGCCCTGTTTTTTAATTTCCAATAATCATGTATTTCATTTTGTTAAAAGAGGGTACATCAATACTTTACATATTGGAAGTTAAATCAGTAATAAGCTATGACTATGAGTGTTTAAATTAGAGCTCATTTTACTTGAGTGTGATATATAATAACAGATTATTTTGCAATTCAGGTTTTTTGTTTGGAATGACTACCAAATTATCATCCATAATATTTACTAATAACTGTAGCCATGAATTTATAATTTAATGAGTACTGTTTACATATTAAAATATTACATGGTAGCATGCTATAATAGTGCAGATGCATTTCTACAGTTCAAGAGATTTATTACAAAAGAATTAGATTTATAAGTTATAAACTTTATAACAACCTGTGATGTAACATCTGTGCTTTTAAAACAAAGGCATGAAAGCTGAGGAGTTAGCTCAGTACAAGCGCTTGCCTAGCATGTCAAAGGCTATGGGTCTGCATTATAAAACAACAAAGCCAAAAACACAAAAACAAACCACTACCAACTACTACAATAGCAGCGAAGCATGAGTAAGATCCTTCATCTCTTTAAAAAGTTTTCATATATTAAATGACTGCTATAAGTTCCATATTTTTCCACTTTCACAATATTTACATTGGTTTATTTTGAAATAATACATGTACAGCAACTACCAAAAGAGATGGTCTGCTTCAGTATTTTTCCCTGTGCTTTCTATTGTTCTACGTGAGTATAGAATCAGTGTATTAAGTGTAATCATTAAAAAAAATCTAAAAACTTGAGCAGTATGATGAGGAAATTGACATTTCTCTTTCACAAATGAACTACCAGCTGTGGCCATCACTCAGGCAGGAAACATCACCCAGAGAGGAATTCAACAAGCTGGCCAAAGGGAGACTCAAGTTTTCAAACAGGAAGCACCATGGAATCCACTTTTGGCTGTCAGAGGCCTCTAGTGTAAAGCTCCAGAGCTCCTGGGGAAGATGATGCTTGCCTTTGTAGTGAGAAATTCATGGATCTCTCTCTCTCTCTCTCTCTCTCTCTCTCTCTCTCTCTCTCTCCCTCTCTCTCTGTCTGGCTCCCTCTCTCTTCCTCTCTCCTTCTCTCCCTCTCTCCCTCTCTCCCTCTCTCTCTCCCTGGCCTCTCCTATGGTGGGGTGGTAGTATTAAACTGACAGAACAGATTTGTGTCATACACTTAGTTTCATTGACAATAGGATCAGACTGAACTGGTTAATTTTTAATCTGAATTATGACATTTAGTGCCTGATATGATCTACAATCAATTGATCAACCTACTGGGCAATAATTCTTTCATAAGCTTATAACTCAAATGTCTTGGCTCCATTAGGCTATGCCTCAAATTAAAGTAATATTTCCATTAAACTATGGAAATTACCGTGGAGAAGATACTAAATTAACTTCTAGAAATCAGCCACTAAAATGTTCCCAGGCAGCCCAGCGGGATGGCTCAGCGGTCCAAAGCACCTGCTTGAGGAAGCTTGGGCGGCTTCAGGGACCGCGGTTCGATCCCTGGCACCACATGCTGCGCCAGCCCTGCCCTCAGGGCGGGCTGAGCTGGCCATAAAAATGAGTGAATAAACAAAGGTTCTGAAACAAGAATAAAAATAATAAATAAAATAAAATAAATATTAAAAAAAATAAAATAAAATGTTCCCAGGGGAAATCTGAGGGACTTCAGTGTTCTCTTAAGTACTCTTAGACACATCCCGTGTTCTCTAAACTGGCATATTGCTGCTTTGGCTTCTCTGTATGCCACTCGTCTCCTCTCTTCTGTGAAGAGCATAGACACAGGGCATTTGTCTTCTGTTGTACCACTGAACACATGAGAACAGGCTTTGCTGTTAGTTGCCTTTAGCACAGCTTAGATTGGCTTTTACCATTTATTAGCACTTTACTGCAGATTCCTAGCAAGACAAGAGGCATAGAACACTGATAGGCAAGAGCTGGGGTGGTGCTATGTGCCTTTAATTCCAGCTACTCAGGAGGCTGAGGCAGGAGTATTGCAGGTTCAAAGCTAGCATGGGCCATTTACCAAGACCATCTCAGAACAACTTTTAAAACCTTAGAAAATATTCAAGGATGACACTGTCATTGTCTCCCTTCTCTGCTTTCTATAAGTAGTTATTGCACACCTATTGTGTGCTAGGTACTGATAAAAAAAAAAAGAACAAGTTTGATCACTGCTCGTGAATGATATAAAAAATGGAAGAGGGAGGTATCAACCAAATAATCACACAAATAAAAATAATTATAAATTGAGGACAACCTGCTCAGGCCCCCCTTCTGTCCCTCTCTTGGACAGCAATTTTCTTCTGCTCTTAAAGAAATTATAAGTTGATTTATGCTTTGGAGAGAAAGTAGAGTGTACTGGATGAAGAGATGCTTACTTAGTTCTAGAAGTTAGGACTAGAGTTCCTGGAAAGATAAAAGTAGAACTGAAAGTCAAAGCATTAATGGGCATTCAGAGGCTCAGCAGGGATGGACAGAGACAGACAGCGATAAAGAACAAAGCATTAAAAAAAATGAGCAATCACCCACAATGATAATAGCCAAGAAGTAGAAACATCCTAAATATCTGTCCGTAGATAAAATGATCAATAAAAGAAGCTATATACATAGAATACAATCAGTCCAAGTGGCAATAAACTGAGGTACTGAAACAAGCTATATAACATGGACCCTGTAAAACATCATGTAAATGAAGAGACACCAAAGATATATGTTTACTCCATCAATATGCAATATCAAATATCCGGAAGAGGCAAATTGATAGAGACATAAAGTGGGCTGGAGATAAGGTGAAAAATTGACAATGTGTGTAACTTTTTTTAGGAAGGATGAAATATTCTAAAAATTAATTTCAATGATGGTTGTACACCCCTGCAAATATTTAAAAAAAAAAAAACCAGTGAATTGTATGCAGCTGAATTATACTGCAGTAAAGCTTTTTATTTTTTATTTTTAAATGTGTTTGGTGCAGGGTGTCACTATGTAGCCTGGCCTCCTACTGATCCTCCTGTTTTCAGCTTTCCCAGTGCTGGGATTATAGGAGTGTGCAACCATACTGGGTCTGAATGGCTGGCTCATTGCCTAGGGGCTGGGCCTGCATGGCATGTGGTTCCAGAGATGGAACCATGGTTCCTGTGCTTGCCTAAGCAGGCACTTAGTCTGCTGAGCTGTCTCACTGGCTCCTATAACTGTTAAAATAATTTTAACTGTTAAAAATAATTTTAAGTGAATTCAAGAACTAGAGACATTGTAGAACTGGGTCTCAATCTGAAATTTCTTCTCACTTCATATTTACTGTACTTCAAATAATTATAGCTAGCTCAAGAAACTACAATACTTTCTTTTAGCTGAGAAGATTTATGGTTCTCCTAGTACCTGTTAGAATAGTAGAGTTGAACCCACTGTTCATCTGAATTAGCAATACCAAGCAGCTGTTTCAGTTAATCATAATGAGAGCTATGAACATTTTTTAAACAGTACTCAATTAGTATTTTTTGAAAGTTTTGCTAAAATGTCTTCCTGTTGTCATATTTTTATTTTAAAAGTAATCCTATTTCTTGATATCTTGCTTTAACATTAAGCTTAAATTTTATTTTCTATCTGGTTCTTAAATTTTAGGAACATATCTAATCATTATTAGATACTACTGAGGTTCAAAATAGCTTCAGAGAAAGGGAATATAGGGTTGAGCAGGTGGCAGTGCTTCCGTTTCCATACTCTGGGAAGGCCAGTGTTTCTTAGGAAAGTATTCTTGGTATCTGTATTAATCAGTTTCATAGCTTTCTCAGCTGGTGTGTGTGTGTGTCCAATTTCATTTGGCTTGTGCTGTTGATACTGTTAGGCTTTCATAAAGGTTCATTTCATTTCCCTTGCCAGCTTCCGTCCTACTGGTATGTGCATGCCAAAGTGTAATTGAAGCTTATCTACTCTGAGTGTGGCCTAAGTCGCCTTGTTTTATGTATGAGAAAGTTGAGACTCAGGGATGATTGGGAATCTAGATTTGGTTGTGTTGCTAGTCAATGGGAGGGCTTTAAGTTGAAAGTTAAGTCTCCTGATTTGAGTTTTAGTGATAGTACCACTTCATTTTCCTGCCTTCAGCTTCAAGTTTTTTCAACTTTTATACTAAAGGGATAAATCTCTAAAGAAAATCATTCCATATTCCTTTTTGTCTTAAACTGCCTTATAAAAGAGATATCCATTCATCAGTGTAATGTAAATGGAGGAAAGCAATCAAAGGTGAGCCCTTCCTTTCTCAAATAACAGAGTTCACATTTACTTCTACCAAGTAGTGGAAATTTATGTTTTTAACAAAAGGCATCCAACAACACCAGGGCTCTGACAGTGGATCAAGGTCATTGGTCAATTAAGTCATTATTCTTTCTCAACTCTAATTCAAGTTTAATCTGTTTTGGCCTCTTTAAAATCCACCTTCTGTAGGGCAAATCTTTTAAAACAAAGTTACTTATAGAAGTCTATTTTCATATGGCTTAGCAGTAACTGGTAAATTCCCTTTTTCTCCATAGTTCTCTAGGATCTAAACCACAGTATATGTCTTCACTGCCCAACTGACAGCCTGTATTAGTTCCTAAAATATGCAGGAGTACAACAAAAATTTGTTGAATGAAGTGAACTTAATTCATAGACTATATACTTAAAACTGTCTTTCTCATCTGTCACATATTTCCACCTTGAGCAACAGTACCCTCCAAATTAATTGGAAGTAATCTACTGGTTTAGTAAAAGGATGAGGTCGTTTAGGATGAACATCGTGGTCCGCAGATCGCTTGGGCTGATTTCTGGGAGTCGGATCGGGCTGAGGGCCTGACGCGCTGCGAGTGGTCGTTCCTAGGGATGCTGAGAAAGGGCGGAGCCATCTCATGGTACGGACCCTACGTAGGCGGCCAGATCCACCCGGGGTGCAACTGTGGGAAAGGGCGCCAGGCTTCAAACGAAAACTAAGGTAGCCTTGTGGCAGAAGAGCCTCACTGGCTGCAGGCGGTAAGCCTAAGGGGTCGAAGGAAAGCAGTAAGGGCCTGAAACTAAACCTGCGGAGGAAGCGGAGACCCGCGTAGGGCTTGCCACTGTTTCCAAGGCAACGGACTAGGAAGCGCGCAAGACGTCCGCCGCAGGTTCGTAGGTCAGCCTCGAGTTTTTAGCTCCCAAAGCCGAGCAGGTTCTGTCCAATAGAAAGGTTCCCTTACTGTCATGGGACCTGCTCGTTAGTTATCTTGGGACACGTGGGAAGGCTTTTTTTCCAGTCCCTTCTTTCCCTTCTAAGAACCCGCCTACTTTTGCGCGGGCTGGACCAGGGAGTTGTTCTCGCGAGAGGTGCGCCTACTCTCGTGAGAGTGAGTGGGAGGTGTGGGGAGCCGCAGCACTGCGGGCTGGAGCTGCGGCGGAAGCCGAGGGGGTGGGCCGGGCGGGGGCGGGCCGCAGGGCCGGGAGGGGGAGGGCCGGGGCTGGCGCGGGAGGGGGCGTCCGCTTCCTCGCCGCTCTCGCGCCTCTGGTCGTTGCGGGCGAGTGCGAGTCAGTGACATGCGTGTGAGCTTCAGAGGCTGTGGCCGCCAGGTGAGCACAGCGAGCGGCCCCTCGGCGGTTGGCGGGGATGTGAGGCTGTGAGAGATGCCGCGGCGGACTCGGCGGCACCGCCACCCTGCCTGCCCCCGCCGCTTGCTAGGGCTGCGGCCGCCCCGGGTGGGCGGGGGCTGGAGGATGCGCCAGGGAGGAAGCCCACCGTCGCAGGGCCAGAGGAGAGGGCGCCGTGGGGTCTGGAGAAACGCGGTGGAACCCTTTCCCTCAGAATGACAGACCGTTTGCGTCCCCGCGGTGGTCTTGGGACCGGGCCCTCGGTGCATGATGGTGGATGTGCTTGCTGGTGGCTCTAGTGCGCTCAGAGAAGCCTGTGCAGGAAGAGGAGGACGTTGCACTTTGTCCCCAGACTGCATCTTTCACTGTCAGAACCTCAGCCCTGGGGCCAAGCGTTCTCAAATCTTATGACAGAAATCGAAGGTGTCAAGTGGCCCTTTAGAATATTGATAATTGCTTTTGCTATCAAATTCTTTCCTAGACTGTTAATGGCCTAAACGCAGGCCAGTTAGTATTCCAAATGGATTGGAAATAGTTCTGTTATCTCAGGCATATAAATTGCTGCGTGAAAAAAGTGTAGGTGTAATTGAAGCATTAAAAAAAGAAAAGCAAGTGACAATGACAGTGAAATATAAATCGTCACAGTGGTATGAGTTGGTAACAGTTTTTTTTCTGCTTTCTGTCTCTACAAATTAAAGCATTTTGTGGTGAGAAATATTGCTGAGATACATAGCTTTAGTGCATAATGGAGTAAATAATTCCAGTTCTGTTCTCAGTTTTGTAATTATTCAGTCACTTTTCTATATGTTTACAGTTTCACAAGCTTCTTCCTACCTAGTACGAAGTGTTATGTTGATACTGGATTTATTATATTAAAAGTATAAAAACTATAGGGTATTTGGAGAAAATACAGTACTTGGTTATGCATAGATGATTTGTTTTAATGCCTTGTATTTTATTTTAGAGTAAATTACAGCTCAATGTATAACATGATCGGTAACCCTTAAAATAGTATAATATGATCTTTTAAACACATTTATTAATATTTTTCAAGTAGTATTCTTATCTATATATTTTTATGTTCCTTCAGGCAAAACTGGCCCATGAGTTGCCAATGATGATCACAATTATTTGTTGCTCTAACAATAACTTATGAGATACTGAAGATTATAAGGGAATCAGGGAAGAAGTAGGTTCCCAAGCTGATCTAGTGATTAGTGACCCACAAAATTGCATTATTTGATAAGATTAATAAAGACTTCACAGTGTACTCGAGGGCCAGTGACATTTCTCTTAAGAAATTGAATATTCAAGATACTGAAGGTATTGAAGATACAGGAGAATCACAGTAAAACATTGTTCAGCTTGTTCAGCCACTGAGCTTCCAGGGTAAGTCAGGAAGTTGAGGGAGTCCTCCTTGAGGGACTGAAAAAGGAAGAAGTGGAAAAAAAAAAAAAAAAAAAAAAAACTTTTTCTAAATTCCTGGAACTTACTCTCTGGAAAAGGAACTCAGACCAGTTCAGATGGTACAGTATAGGTCATTTTAAGGGAAATTTCCGGTTATAAATAGGGCAGTTATGTCCATATATGAAGAAAATATGAAAAGCTTAGCAGATGTCTTTCTGTGAATAGGCCAAGGAGACCAGATTAGAAGTTTCTTCCCATTCTGTTATTCAAACTCATTTTCAGAGATAAAATTTGTGGCTGGTTCTTAATAACCTTTTGGCAAGGGTTTCAGACTTGAAGGCCCACGGCATTTGTTTTTCTTTGAAGAGTATATGAAATAACTGGCTAGGGTAATTAATAATTACTTAGGTAAACTGATTTTTTTTTTCTTTTTGTCATATAGCCTGCATTTAGTAACAAAGTTAACCTGTAGAATGAGAGGTGGGACAGGTTAGGAAAAGATTCAAGCTTAACTTGAGTTTAAGTTAAGGATATTTGAACTGGTCATATGGCAAAAGAAAAGAAAATGCTTTATCAGCTTAAAAACAGGCTGTTCAGTGCTTGCTTCAACAGCACATATGCCATAAACAGGCAGTTCAGATGCAAATGTCTTCATTTTTATGCTTTTATATAAATGTTCACTAAATATATTTCTTGAATTAAAGGCATTTGAAATGTATAGAGGCTGGACATGATAAATGGAAATCAATTAACATTATGATTAGCCAGGAAATGTTTCATGTGAGGAGAAAAATGATGTAGTGGCTTAGAACAAAGCCTTTTACTTGAGTGAAAGTGAGGCATAGTTTGGTTTTTGCTGTCAGATTAGTTAAGTATTCCTGGGTCTTGATTTCCTCCTTGAAATGAGAAATTAAATGTCTACCCTAAAAAGTTAGTCTGAGGCGGTAATCCCAGCACTTGGGAGGCTGAGGCAGGAGGATCGATGAGAGTTCGAGACCAGCCTGGGCTACAAAAGTGAGCTCAAGGCCAGCCTGAATTGCACAGCGAGACCCTGTCTCAAAAAGACAAAAAAAAAAAAAAAAAGAAAGAAAAGAAAAAAAAAAAAATCACATCTGACTTCTCAGCACAAGCCCTCAAGTCAAGAGTTTGGAGCTATAAAGCAATCTTGAAGGTATTCTTTCAAAACTGATGGAGACAGTGGACTAAGCGCGTGCTTTGGTAAGCACAGGTACCTGGGTTCAATCCCTGGTCCTGCATGCTACCTTGCCAGCCCCATTCCAGGGGTTCACTTGGTGGCACACCCCTGTAATCTCAGTGCTGGAGGCTGAAAACAAGAGGATGACTATGAATCCAAGCCCCATGGTAAGACCCTGTACCAAATACATACATGGAAAAAAAAAAGTTAGTCTGAAGCACCTAGTAGCTGCAGCTCATTGTTTTCTCTTTGACCTCCCTTAATGGCTTGGGAATTATTTGGGTGCCAGAAGCAAAAAAAAAATTTGAATTAGTTTATTTAAAAAGGCATTTGTCATAGGTTGGAACACTGCCTCTAAAGTCCATTGTGTGATTCCTGTTCAGTGTTTTAGACAGCAAAACTTTAGCCAGTTACTCTTTTGATTTTTCTCTGGGAATATGTGGTATTTAGTTATCTGCTGTATGCATATTCCAATTCTTACTGTCCTTCTTACAGAAGGCCTTGGTTTCCAATTCACTTTGGTTTGCTTGAGCACCAGCACCTGCCTCACTTTGACTTTGCATCATGGTTCCTAACAAGTATCTCCCAATCTCAATCCTAAATGTATACGGCTGAGACCTGATTGACCAAAGCCTGATTGCCAGGCATGGTGGCACACTCCTGTAATCCCAGCACTTGGGAGGCTGAGGCAGAATTGGTGTGAGTTTAAGACCAGTTTGGGGTACAAAAGTGAGGTCAAGGCCAGTCTGAGCTGTATAGCGAGATCCTCTCTCAAAAAGACAAAACAACAAACAAACAAACAAACAAATAACCACCCTGATTGGTGAGCTTTACTTGGAGTAGAGTTTGTTGTCCATGAGGCAGATAGCCTCTGGGGAGAAGATTTAACATGTGCCAAAGTCTAAAAGGCTGCACTTTTCAGAGTACTGTAACAAGTTCCTTAAGAAAAAGAGTGTGAAGGAGGAGGAAATGAGGGAGGTACCTTTGTTGTACTTTCAATGTTTTGTAATCTGAATTCTAAATTAGTGCTACATTGAATTTGCTCTCTGCTTGGTAGTGATATAAGTGGATCCATGGGTCTCTTTCAGGGCAGATTCTCCTAGATGTGTGAGTTCGGGCAGATTAGTTGCATTATTCATGCCTTAGCTTCCCCGTGTGCAAAATGAGTATAATAATAACTACTCTGTTGTGAGAATTAGGAATTCTCATAAGTAAAGCAGTTAATAGTGCCTACCTGGCACATGGCAGTGCTGTGCAACGAATATGGCCTTGGTATTATTTGGACATGCCTCAAGTGTGAGGTCCTGTGAGTGGAGCTCTTAGAATGGTTGGAGTTGATTCTTACTGTACCATTTCTGCAGGTAGAAGTTTAGTGCTAACCACTCATTTGAGACTGTTTCTTGACTTCAGTAACACTAAAGTCTGCTAGATTCTGGCACCTACTTTGCACACTGCATTTCTTTGTGGCTTCTTTTTTTCTTATCTTTTTTTCTTTTCTTATCTTGATCGTAGTTATCTCCTTAGATTTTATTTTTTGTTCTTTCCTAATTAATCCCTGGGATCAACTTTCAGGCTTTATTATGTAGATGATTCTTAGAGTAGTAATTCAAGTTCTGACCCTAGTGCAGTGAAACTTGTTGAAAGCTTAAAAGATAGGTGAAGCACAAATACCTCCCTCAGATGCAGGATCAGGTGCAGGGTGGACCCTTCTGGATGTTGTAGTCTGACAGAATACACCCATTTTCCAGCTGCTGTGGGCAAAGATCAGCTTCTGCTGGTCAGGGGCAATGCCCTCCTTATCTTGGATGTTGGCCTTGATGTTCTCAGTGGTGTCACTGGTCTGTACTTCAAGAGTGATGGTCTTTCCAGTCCTCACACTTTTTATTTTTATTTCTTTGTAAAAATAAGTCAACTTTTATTTGGTTTTCTCACACTTTTTATTTTTTTGTCTTTTTGAGACAGTTCAGGCTGGCCTTGAACTCACTTTTGTAGCCCAGGCTGTTCTCAAATTCACAGCAATCCTCCTGCCTCAACCTCCTGTGCCAACAGGCCTGGTTCTCACACTTTTTAAAATGCCTTATATATCCAGTTACTTAATAGGTTCTGTGTAGGTATATAAGTATTTCCAAGCACTGGAAAACACATCTGTTCACATATTCCTGCTACAGACTGATTAGAATAGAAACATTTACAAAGGCATCTTAACATGGAGTCACAGAGAAATGTGAACACTTTTTTTGGTCAGAAATAGTGACATATATGGATTATGTGTTAAGATTAAGAATTTAAATTTTAGATGGCATATTTACCTTGAAAACACAATCTTAGGGCTTTGATTTTGTGTGTGTATATGTTTGAATTATGTTTGTTGTTATACAGTGAGTATTGGACTTAGCAACCTTTTATATTTAGTATTTACCACCTGGGTCTGTGTTGATATTTTAAATATCAGTGGTTGATTGGGCTCTAAGGTGGTTTAAGAATGAGTCCCAACCTAGAATGCAATTGAAAGACTTACCTCTGTAATGGATGTTTGAGAAAACATGTGGCAAAATAAATATCCTTTTATTAATTTTTCAAAAGTCATTCTGTAGATGGCCCTGCTTTTCAATGATCTGTCCTGTCATCTAATACCTCTTTGAATTTCACATTCTTGATGAGATTTCCCATCATCTAACAGCTTTTTAATTCAATAAATAATAGTGGTTTGTTGTGGGTATGCTGTTTGAGGAATACAGAAATGAATAATCCATTGACCTTAAAATGTATACTAATTTTTTTGGGGGGGTGGGGAGAATCTGCAGGTTGTTCAGGGGCTCACTACTAGATGGTGGACTCCTAGTGATCTACCTGTTTACAGCATCCCAAGAGCTGGGATTACAGGAGCTTGCCACCACACCCAGTCTCAATTGCTATATCAGCATGCCCTGGGGGAGGGCCAGCACAGCAGGCCCAGGGATTAAACCCCTGGCCCCTGTGCCTGCTTGCAGGGGCTTTAATCTGCTGAGCTATTTGGTTGGCCCTAGAATGTGTACTCTTGAGAGCAAAAACTTTTCACTATTGTGTCGGAATGAAAAATTTTTAGATAATTGTTGAATGTGTTTAATGTTAATATTTACATAGACTTGTATACACTAAATTGTTGTGTAAGTAGCTATAGTTTAACATGGTAAAATAAGGCAGTGATAGTTTTGTTTCCCAAAGGACATTTGGCAGTAGAGTTTTGGTTCCTATAGTTCGGTGAGCACTGCTGACAGGTAGTGCGTGGAGACCAAGAGTGCTGAAAAATGTCCTACCTATTATGCGTTGACACCCACCCAGCAACAAAGAATGACATTTTGGGTCAGTAATGCTGAGCTTGAGAAACACTAACTGTAACAGGAAAATATTTATTGTGCATGCAGGAATTAGGTTTTCAGAAAAAGAGGGCAGAAACCATATAGGAGCAAGTAAGCATCTTAATTGATAGCGAAATATTTAAATCTTAACATAATTGATTAGGGGCCCGGCAGGATGGCTCAGGTGGTCTAAAGTGCCTGCTTATGGGCCTGGCGGGATGGCTCAGTGGTCTAAAGCGCCTGCTTGGAAAAGCTTGGGCAGCTTCAGGGACCGCGGTTCAATCCCCGGCACCACATGCTGCGCCAGCCCTGCCCTTGGGGTGGGCTGAGCCGGCCATAAAAATGAGTGAATAAACAAACAAAGGTTCTGAAACACGAAAAATAAATAAATAAATAAATATTTTAAAAAATAAATAAATAAAGTGCCTGCTTAGGAAAGCTTGGGTGGCTGCAGGGACGGGCAGTTCAATCCCCGGCACCACATGCTGTGCCAGCCCTGCCCTCAGGGCAGGCTGAGCCGGCCATAAAAATAAACAAACAAAAGTTCTGAAACAAGAAAAAAATAAAGTTAAAAAAATTCTTTAAAAAACAATTAATATAATTGATTAATGTTTTAAAAAGCAAAACAGCAATAACTGAGAGCTGTGGTATTTTTAGGGAGGGTAACATCACTTTTGTTCCACTTTTCTTTGTCAGGCATTACTTCATTTTTATAGTGGTTGTTTTAACTTACCAGTTTTCATGTGATAACCATTTCATGTATAGTGTAGAAATCTTTTGATAGTGTTTCACTTCCTGCACACCACTGCTTTTGTGATATTTTGTCATGCATTTACTAGCATATCTGTTGTAAACTCCTTTATACATTGATATTTTTAAAGTTTTTTTTTAAAAGAGATTTAAAAAATGACAGTAACTTTTATATTACCATTGAATTTACCATTTTAGGTTTCTTTTATGCCTTCAGGAGAACTAGATTTCCATCTGGTACTGTTTTTCTTTGAAGAATTTCTCTTCACAGTTATTCTAATGATGATCAGCTGATAATGAATACTCAGCTCGTATTATTCTGAATAAATTAATTTTACCTTGTTGAAAGTTATTTTTGTTAGAGAATAGATATCTGGGTTAACAGATTTTTTGTTTTTTTTCTTTTTTCTTCCCTTTTTGATGCTTTAAAGCTATGCCTCCATTGTTTTGTCTTCTAGCTTGCTTAGGTAGGAAATCTGTTGTCCTTTTTTTGTATATATAATCTGTAAGATTTTTTTCCTTTAATCACTCCTTTCTAGCAGTTTTGTGATGCTGTGCCTTGAGGGGAGGGTCCTTTAGTCTTTTCTAGTGTTACAGAGGTTTCTTGGATCTGTGACATTCTTTCTTACATGAAATTCAGTAAATTCTGTACTATTTTTGTTTTAAAAACTATATATATATATTTTTTTTTCCTGTTTTCTCCTTCCTACTTGGAACTCTAGTTACTCACCGCCCCCATAAAAAAAAAAAAAAAAGTGAAGTAAATCACCAATGAGTTCAAGATTTTTTACTTTATTTATTTATTTATTTATTTGTGGAAATGGGGTTCAAACTCATGACCTTGTACTTGCCAGGCAGGCACTTGTGCCACAGAGCTATCTTCCCAGCCCCTCAAGATTTTTTTCTATCAGGAAAAAAAAGTTTTATTTTGGATAGTTTTAGTATGCTGTCTGTAAGTTCATTTAATTTTATTCACCCATGTTTAATCTGCTATTAACTATATATTTTGTTTTTCATTTTAGAAATATCTTGTCTTCATTTCTGTAAATTCAATTTTAGTTTCTTTTTTGTTTCCTTTTAAGTTGGGATCATGTTTTCCTTTCTTGATTATGGAACACATTTATACTAGTTTTACAGCCCTATTTATGTCTTCTGTCATTTCTGGTTCTGCACTTAACTGGTATTTCCTGCATGTGGATAATATTTTTTTTCCTCTTTAGCATACCTCATAATTTTGTAGTGTATGTCAGCCATTGAATCTTACTCTCTGTTGAATCTTAACTCTGTTGCCTGCTTGACTTGTAATTCTCAAGAGTATTCAACTTAGTTGGAGTAAATAGATTATTTGGAGTCTGGATTGTTTTAAGGGTGTTAGGCTCAGTGTGGCATAGTTTGGTATTTAAGATTTTTTTTCAACAAGTGTTTGAATGCCTTCTATTTTAGAACACAAATATGTAAAAAATGTATTTGCCTGCAAGGAATTCACAAGAGGAAAGTATGCAAACAATTGTACCAAAGGATTGAAGGACATACCACTTGGGGACCGTAAAAGAACTGGTTAGTGGTTGGGCCAGAAGGGTAAAGGGAGGGAGAAGTCAAGCCTTCCTTAAAGAGAGAGGTCCTAGAATTTATGCATGCCAAGTGAGAGAGTGCATTTGAGATAAGTTTAGAACATGACAGATTAGGACTCAGTAATTCACTAGGGTTATTGGGTTATTGGACCTTACTGAGACAACAAATACAGGGAAAGATTGTTTAGAGAGCAAGTTTCATTTGAATTTGAACATACTAATTTTGAAGTATCTGCGGTTGTATTAATCTGTTTCGGTTGGTATAACAAAATGTAGTACCTGAGGCTAAGTCAGTGGTGGTGAACCTATGGTGTAAGTGTTATTGTGTTTTTCCTCTAAGAAAAAAAGTTTGTTGGGGCCTGGCGGGATGGCTCAGTAGTCTAAAGCACCTGCTTGGGAAAGCTTGGGCAGCTTCAGGGACCACAGTTCAATGCCTGGCACCACATGCTGCACCAGCCCTGCCCTTGGGGCGGGCTGAGCCGGCCATAAAAATGAGTAAATAAACAAACAAAGGTTCTGAAACCAGAAAATAAAATAAAATAAAATAATTCTTTAAAAAGAAAAAAGAAACAAAGTTTGTTAATCTGTATGAGTTGGTTTTTTTTCTAAACTAAAATCTCAGTATTTGGTTTAATTGCAGTGTTAGTACTTTGTAATAAATAATTGGGTTTTGGGTCATGGTTTGGACATTCAGTCTCTAAAAGGTTGTCTTATCACTGGGCTACTTTATGCAGAAAAGAGATTTATCTCACAGTTTGAGAGGCCAAACGCCTAAGGTTGGGCAGGCCTATTTGCTGAGCTTCGGGTGAAGACCTTCTACATATATCACAGTGTAGTGGATGACATCATGGGAAGACTGTGTGCATGAGAGGGAGCAATCAATGGGTGGGACAGGAAACCAGAGTACAGGAGTGGCAGGCACACTTTATGAAACCTGTCCTTGAAGTACTAATTTAGTTCTGAATGCCAGGACTACACAGGACATTATAAATCTGTTTATGAGAGTAGTGCTACAGGTCTTAATTACTTTCCTCTAGGCTTCAATGCTGACATCCTGCTGTCTCCTAACACTGCTGTGCTGGTGAGCAAACCTCAGCCTGTGAAACAGGGATGATATTATCCCTAGCAGAATACTTAGTCAGAGGTGTTTAATAAGAAGTTGGATATAAGACACTGAAACACAAGTACAGAGCTGTACTGAAAATATAAATTAGGAAGGAACTAATAAGAGAGTTAAAAGCAAGGGTAGAAGTAAATTATCTTTGGAAAACTAGAATGAAAACTAAAAGACTAGGATGAAGGTAGAGAATAATGTTTGAATTCAAGTGAAGAAATAATTGAGGGAAGGAAACCAATATAATGGTTAGAGAAATAGTGTTTCTTAATCAGACATTACATAGTTATTCTTAAAAATCTGGATGCCCAGCTTCTATATAGACTTGATTATACAGTTCTACCAACTTACTTTTTCACACTAGTATGTATTATTTGGACTCATTCTTTCCAACAGCTGAATAATAATTAAGAGAATGCATTTGAAATTTAAATTAATGACTTTCTGTCATTTGTTGAGCTCTAACATCTCACACAGGTGTTTGCTTTGCTCATCTGCATTGCCTTGTTTCTCATCTGCTTTTTTGTTTTCTGTACTGGGGATTGAACTCAGGACCCTGTGCTTGCCAGACAAGCACTTATTATACTGAGCTATCTCCTGGGCCCCTCATCTGCTTTTGTTTTCCCCCAAGTCTAAGTTCACTTCATCTCTTTTATTCTATTTATTCTTTTTTTTTTTTTTTTTTTTGGTGGTACCAGGAACCGAACTCAAGACCTCTCACTTGCCAGGCAAACACTTATTCCACTGAGCTATCTCCCCAGCCCCATCTCTTTATTCTAATGCCTTGCTTAGAATTCATTTTTATTTACCCAGACTAGAGCACAGAATAAGCAAGCATTAAGTGAAAAGTTTGTTATACTACAAAGGTATTTTTGGGAGAAGACAGTGTATTTTTTTCTTTTCTTCTTTTGTCTGTCTTTTTGTCTTTTTGAGATAGGGTCTCGCTATGCAGTTCAAGCTTGCCTTGAACTCACTTTTGTAGCCCAGGCTGGTCTTGTCTTGAACTCACATTGATCCTCCTGCCTCAGCCTCCCAAGTGCTGGAATATTTTTGCTTTTCTTGAGCTACCTAAAACATCTTTTCTTATTTTCTATAAGGGAACACTGCATCCATCATTTTTCATAACCCCATCAGTCTGTGTCATTCTAAAGATGATTCTTTACTAGAAATATGCTGCATCATCTCATATGGGATTCACTTTTAGGCGAATATTTTCTGGTAGATGTTCTTTGTGAGACAGTATTGCACCTTAAGCACAAAGTGGTGGAGTATGGCTTAGTAAATTGTTTTCTTCCATGATTGAAGCACAGTACAAACATGGGACTAATGTCTCATCTTTATTCAACAGTGGTAGGACTTCAGATGTACTGTTACATGATACGATTCAGGGAGACGTGATTTGTCTGTATTTTTTCTTTTTGCATTTATTCTTTTGTGTTCATAAGCATTTTATAGTTCCCATATTGGATTCTGTATCTCAACCTTGAAAACTGTGGGTAAAGTAAACTGAGGTCTCTTATTTTGGCAAGGTGGTTCACAGCACTCCACCACTCCCCCAGTAATCCTACCTTAGGGTGGGTATCTCATCCAGATGGTTTTATGCTGTGAGATAGTGTTTACCTTTGATTAGAATGACTTCAGTCAGCAGCTGCAAAGATAATTATTGTTTTCATCTGTTTTCCACCAACTGTAAAGATGTTATATGTGCCATCCTTCTGTCCTTCAGTGTTGTTTTTTGCTGTTTACCACTTGCTTCACTGGGGGAATGAGCTAACAGCTGTTTAATCGGTCCTGCTTTTAGCGTTAGATTGTTTTCATTTGTATTATGAAGTGTGATGAACAGCTTCTCAGACCTTGGTATACTACAGAGGTGTGCTTAAGGGCACCCCAGTTAGTAAATTTAGATTTTAGCATTAGCTCTGCCATTTTATTGTGGTTTTGGGTCTGCTTAACTTTTCATGCCTCAGTTTTTCTAATTAGAAGACTGGAGAATACAATATATTAGATGTCTCAGCCAGCACTTATTCATTATATGTCCTAATTTAGAACCTTGGATGCTTCAGGATCAAGTTTTGTTTTAACAGATTCCCAGAGATACACTTGGTGGATCAAAGAGTAGGAATATATTCAGAGTTTTGACATACAGTAAGAATTGCCTTAAAAAAAAAAAAAAAAAAAAAAAAAAAAGAATTGCCTTGTTGGTGCTAGGAAATAGCTCAGAGGCATAAGAGCTTAGCTGACAAGCCCAATGTCCTGAATTTAATCCCAATGCTCCCATGCCTTGTGGGCCCAGGAACCAGGCATGGTGGTGCAGGCCTGTAATACCTGCACTCAGGAGGTTGAGATAAGAGGATTGCTGGGAGTTCGAGACCAGCCTTTGGACACCAGAAATGAGCATAAGGCCAGCCAAAACTGCGTAGTGAGACCCTGTCTCAAAAAAAGAAAGGAAAGTATTGCTTTCTAGAAAAGCAGTGCCATTTTATACTTGGCAGCTGACTTTGAGAATGTTTGGTTTTCTGCAACCTTAATTTTGGCCTCTATATATTTTATATTTTTTTGTGACATTTTGGGAAAGTCTGTTACCTCTGAACGTTACTGGTAGTTTGAGAATGCTGTGGAAATAATTGAGAGTAAATTGGCCTGGGACAAAGAAAAAAATTATTCTCTTGGTTTATCCACTTAAACCTTGTTTTGCTAATTTTGTTTCTTTCAATCATTTTGGTCCATGTGTATGTACTTTAATTTTTCTTTTGCACATGTTTATACTTTCCAAAATGCCTTCCAGTAGCTGGGGAGATAGCCTAGTGGTCTAAGTGCCTGCTTGGCAAACAGAAGGACGTGAGTTTGGTCCTGGTACTGCATGCCATGCTGGCCCCAAAACCAGGCGTAGTGGCACACGCCTATAATCCCAGTGCTGGGGAGGCTGAGACAGGAAGATCACTACGAATCCAAACTGCCTAGCAAGACCCTGTAACAAATAAATAAATAAAAATTTAAATAGAAGTGCCTTTCATACATTATTTTCCACTTGGTTCTCACAATAAACTTGTTGAATTATTAGGGTAATATGCAACAGATTCAGAAACATTGTGATTACCTACAGGAAATAAAACTTGTAAGAAAATAAAGATGTGAGTGGTCTGTGGAAAGATTCTTGCTAATATTTTACAGGTCCTTTCATGATACTGCTTCAGTTTCAGTAACCAAACTTTTATTGTTAATGAGACCAATAGGACTTGACCTTAGTTCAGAACAGAGTAATGTTATAGCTTTTTTCTAAATGTTAAAAGTCTAGGAATGTCTAGAGGAGGAGGGAGCATAAAGTACACACATACACTTTTACCCCGCTAATGAGAGAATATAAGATAAGAACTTCATAGAAAATTAGTTTTTGGAATTCTAAAGGGGCTTCATTGAATTGTTTGCATTTATATAAATCTCTTCATAGTGTAAATTCCTATTAACCAGATGTCTTAGAAACTTAACCATTTCTTGATAAGGCCAGCTTAATTTACTGAAGACACTTGAAACTATTTCTTACATTTTTATTGATTTAGACTTTTTTGTTATTTCAAATGAGGCCCTCACTGGCTTTTCTTTAATAAAGCCTTATGTCTGGAATTCTTCAAACTCAAGAGAACTATTACTGCCTTATAGTGTGTTTTGTGAGTAGGTCTTACGTAGATGGATAACGTCCTGCTGTCAAATATAGATATTGAGTGATTAATGTCCAGACTCAATACCAAGTTCTCACAGGTTTTAACTAACCTGTTATTAAAAAGTTAGAACTTAGCTTTAGAGTTTTTCCTGAGGGTTACCTGTGTAATCATTAAGCCTCAATGTGATCTCTAGTCATTGGGCATTCTTGAACTTCTATATAAGGAATTTGTTATTATTCATCTAATTTTATTTATTTATTTATTTATTTTTCAATTTTTTAATTTATTTTATTTTTTGATGAGCTTTTTTGTTTTTTTTTACTTAAGTCATTCTGAGTTTTTATTTTTTTATTTTGTCATTTTTAATAAGAAATAACAGTAAGATAGTTTCAAAACACATTAGTAGTACATTCTCAATAATTGACACATTGCATAGTGTTGTCTTCATAGCAGTTATACAGAGCATAGGGTATAGACATGAAGAATTTTCTGATCGATCTTGGTAAGGAAAGAGAAAAGAAAAAAAAGTGGGGGAGATGTTGATTGCGAGTAGGCTTAAATCAACAACTTCCAACATTGCTAGTTTCACCGGTAACCCAATGCAAATAAGGAACATTGGACTGTGTATATGGCTACTTCCTCTCAGCTGAAAGACCAGAGATTCATCTAATTTTATATGTAAAGATTTTATATTATTACTTGGATATCACAACCTGTGCAACAAATGTATAGTGGGCTTGGGAGATGGCTTGGCAGTCTTAGGTACCTCTTGGGTAAGTGCAAGGACCCATGTTTAATCCCTGGTACTGCATACTGTGCTGGTTCTGAAACTGAGTATGGTTGTGCACTCCTATAATCCCAGTGCTGGGGAGGCTGAGATAGGAGGATCACTACAATTCTGAGCTGCATAGCAAGCCCCTGTGTCAAATAAATAAAAAATTAAAATTAAATTACAAAGCAAAACAAATGTCTGTGACACTATTGTTACCATGGAGATAAGAATGAAGACTTTGGGCCAGGTGTGGTGGTGCACACCTGTAATCTGAGCACTTGGGAGGCTGAGGCAGGAGGATTGGTGTGAGTTCAAGACCAGCCTGGGCTACAAAAGTGAGCTCAAGGCCAGCCTGAACTACATAGCAAGACCCTTTCTCAAAAAAAGAATCAAGACTTTGCATATAATTCTTGCTAAATAATTCTTAATTAGGCTTTATAGTTAAAGAATGTGTGGTGATGGGCCTGGTGAGATAACTCAGTGGACAGAAGTGCCTACTTAGGCAAGTTTAGGCAAGTGCAGGTACTATGGTTTGATCCCTGGCACCATGTGCCTTGCCAGCCCACAGCACAGGCTAACCAGCCACAGAGTCTGGCATAGTGGCGCATACCTGTAATCCAAGCACTGGGGGAGGCTGATAATAGGAGCTTCACTATGAGTCCTAGCTGCATAGTGAGACCCCGTAATAACCAAATATATTAAAAATAAAGTAAAAAAAAAAAATGAGGTTGCACAGAGAAAGGTAAATACTTTATAATTTTGGACATAAAAATGATTATTGTAATGATTTTATATCTTACTAAAATACCAGTATTTTTCTATTTTTGAAAAACATGTTGGATTGATAGATTTTAGGAATCAGTTTTTTTCATTTTTCTTCCTTTTAGGGAAGGGTTTGCAGGGTGTTCAGGGTCTCACTACTAGATCAGGCTCTTAAAAGAGATGGGATTACAGGCACGTGCCACCTTGCCATCTCAGCACATCCCGGGGTTGGGCCAGCATGGCAGGCCTAGGGATTGAGCCCCAGCCCCTGCACCTGCTTGCAAGCACTTTAATCTGTTGAGTTATTTGTTTGGCTCTTTTAGGTTTTCTTTAAATGACTAAGTTTAAAGAAACTATTTAGCAAAATACCTGCCCAAAATACTGAGACTTATATGTTTTCTTTAGGTGTTTTGTGCATCTGTTCTTCAGTGATTGCAGTCAAAACTAATATAATCATGGCAACTTTCCAGTCTTTCAAGCATAGTCGTGTGAAGCCAAGAGCATCTGTCAGAAAAGTAAGTTCACTATATTATGTTCCGTTTTATAAAAGTTTTGATATAATTGTTGATCATTTAGTTAAAACTCATGTTGCTGTGACATTTACTTTTAAATGAGTCTTTTTTATATGCCTTGAGATTTACTGTAATTATTTGTAAGAAATACTGTATTGCATTTATTCATTTAGCAAATACAAGTTTGAGTGCTGCTTAAGCCCTATGCTAGATGTTGGATAATTAGTAAGAAAATGAAATACGGTTAGTAATCCTTTCTTCTTTCTAATCTGAGGAAGAGTCCCTTATTTCACCTCTTAGAACAAGGTGGAGCTAAGCATGTTAGTACACACCTGTAATCCCAGCACAGGGGAAGCTGAAGCAGGAGAATCCCAAGTTGATGTGCATGCTGGGCAAGTTAGCAACTTGACAAGACCCTGTCTTAGAGTAAAATATAAAAAGGACCTGGGTATGCAGGTCAGGGCCCTAGTGTCTCCATTAAAAACAAAATAAAATCCTAAAATAATCTGATTAATCTTCTATTTCTTGACATTTTGGTTTTTGGTAATACTTTGGGACATTACTTGAAAGAGAGAACAGAGACTGGAGGATGGTAGTAGACTTCACCATTTTTCTGGCCTCATCTTCTTGTGCAGGACATTGTGACTAGCCCTTACCTGTTAAGGCAGTCTTGACTTTTGTTATGGTGTTTTTCTTGATTTTCTTCTCTGATGATAGCTCTCTTATTTATCATGATAATATTTATAAGGCAAAGATAGTTCATGTAAAGTGGATAGGAAGGGGCCAGGGAAGTAGCTCAGTAGATTAACTGCTTGCCTGGCAACCTCAGGGTCCTGAGTTAAATCCCGGTACCACCAAAAACAAATAAATAAAGTGGATAGGAAAGGGCCAGTGTCCTTTAGTTACCAATTTTTATTTTTATTTATTTTAATTTTTTTATTACTTGATCTCTTTTTGTTTGTTTGTTTGAATTTTTTATTTTTTTTTTCCTTGTTTCAGAACTTTTGTTTATTTATTTATTTTTATGGCCGGCTCAGCCTGCCCTGAGGGCAGGGCTGGCACAGCATGTGGTGCCAGGAATCAAACTGTGGTCCCTGCAGCCGCCTAAGCTTTCCTAAGCAGGTGCTTTAGACCACTGAGCCATCCTGCCGGGCCCCTACTCAATCTTTTTATTGTTGAAATTACAAGCAATTCTAAGTAACTTTCAGTGAGGATTTTGTTGAAAGCTCTTCTAGCATCAATTTTTAGATTAATGGTGTGGAATTATAGTTACTTTTAATAATAGCAAGTGAATTTATTTTCCTTTATATTGCTTTTTTAAATGAAATGTCTATTACTGTATCATTAAAGATATATCTTTAAAATTTTAAAAAATCATTTATTTATTCATTCGTTCATTTATTCATTTATTTATTTATTCAGATTTGTAGTGATCCTTCTCTCTGAGCCGCCTGGTTTCAGTGGCCAGCATGGCTTGCCAGGGCTTCTGGGGCCAACACAGCATGTGGTTCTGGGGCTTAAACCTGGGTCCTTCTGCTTGACATGCAGGTGCTTAGACTACTGAGCTATCTTCTTGGCTCTTGTACTGCTTTAAACTCACCAATTTTGGCTTTTGTCCATTTGCACTAGGGATTAAACTGAGGACTTCATGCATATTAGGTAAACTTTTGTGTACCGAGTTTCATCCTAGCTCTTTTTAAACTTTTAATTTGAGACAAAGTCTTGCTCAGTTGGCCATGCTGGCCTCTAACTTGAAATCCTCCTGCCTTAGCCTCCGAAATACCTGGTATGACAGATGTGTGCCAGCTATGTTTTTACAATTTTATATTATACAATCATTTATTTATAGTGATTCATCCACTTATCCATCCATTTGTTTACTTATTTATTTAAAATTGGGCAAATTGTCTCTAAATTTTTGGTGAGTAATTGCCTGATGGCTTTCAAGTTTTGCCCCTTTGGTACAGAAGGAAAAGTTTGACCTACTTTCCCTTCTTTAGACCTGAAAATGGGCTATTTTTCCAAAGAAACCTGAAAAGTATTTAGATACTAAGATCTGAGTAATAGGAATGCTCTGTGCTATACAGTATCATGAATTTCTGTTGGTAGCTTAAGTTTGTATTTCACTTTTTATGTATTTTCTGTTTTGATGATATTCCATAAAATGGCATGAAAACCTTTATTCATTAATTAAAGCAAATTAAATATTGACATTTTCAGGACCATAGGGTAAAACCCCAGTTATACAATAAATATCTCACATTCTTTACTTAGACTTAGCCTTTTTTTAATGTTTTATCATTCCTTTTTTTGTACCTATGTCTGTATATACATATCCACATACACACTTTGCTTTTGCAATTTTTTGAGAGCAATCCTGCACATATTTTTTAATATGTAAGCACCATTACCTCACCTAATTAATTCAATAATGTCATCTTACATGCCATCCATATGTAGATACTTCTGATTATCTTAAATTTTCTGGTAACTTTTTCTTTGTCTCTCGTCTAGGATCCAGTGAAGGTTCATACACTCTATTTAGTATGTTGTTTCTTTGCTTTCCTTCATTCTAGACCTTTATAGTTCAGATTCCTTTTCCGTGACAGAAAATCTTTGGAAAGGTCTAGGCTAATTGTCCTGTAGAATGTCTCTATCTTTTGTGCTTATATGGTTTTCTCTATAATTAGTTTCAGCAGGAACACCTCAAAGATGATTCTGCATTCATTTCCTGCTTTGCTAGGTGGCCAAGACTCTAGCCATCAGATATCTCCAATATAAGGGCACATAATTGGTTAATAAAAGCTATTAGATGATAGTGTGTAATAAGTATACTGTTGCCTAGTAGCTTTTTGTTTGTTTGTTTTTTTTGTCTTTTTGAGACAGAGTCTCACTATGCAGTTCAGACTGGCCTTGCGCTCACTTTTGTAGCCCAGGCTGGTCTGGAACTCGCACCGATCCTCCTGCCTCAGCCTCCCTAGTGCTGGGATTACAGGCATGTGCCACCATGCCCGGTGAGATGAACTTAGATGTACATAATTTGGTTTAATAGGAAGGACAAATATATATGAAAATAGTAATATAAAACGTTATGATTTAGATTGAGTGATCTGTAAGCACTATGACAAGAACTTTGAGAGCATTTTATTATGACTAAGAGATGGGTACAACCTTCAGGTCTTGAGTTGGGTAGGCTTTCTACAAGGGTGTACTATGGAATAATGAGATTTCTGATAAAAGAGCAAATTATCAAATCAAAGGAGAGAATAGGAAGTTAATATTCAGCTATAATACTCATTTTCTTTGTGTGAATTATTCTTCTAGTCTTTTATCCTTGTGACAACCCCCTTTCCCAAATCCAGTATCCCCCCAAGAGAACCTTTTTTTTTTTTTTTGTCTTTTTGAGACAGCGTCTCGCTATGCAGTTGAGGCTGACCTTGAGCTCACTTTTGTAGCCCAGGCTGGTCTCGAACTTGCACCAATCCTCCTGCCTCAGCCTCCCGAGTGCTGGGATTACAGGCATGAGCCACCACGCCCGGCTTGAGAACCTTATTTTGAATCTTTTTCTGCCTCTAACTTTGTTAAGTGAGCAGTCGCTATTGTTATTTTCACTATAGCACCCACCTTGTTTCATTCATTATGTAAAGTTGTTCCTTCTGTTCTGTCAGTAACTTGGAAACCAGATATGCACGCTGTTAGTTATAGCTTAAAGTAAGAATAAGGAAACCTATGGCTTCCTGTGTGGTCTTCCACTGAGCTAAGTGCCTAGCCTCTGGTATAGTCATGTGTTCTGGACACAAGAAACTCTTATTTAGCCTTTTCACTTGGGTGGAAATTTTCTTCTTGGTTGAATTAAGTTCTTTAAGCAGTGTGCAAGGACAGCGAATGAATAGCAATTGGAAAATGGGTAGTTCTTCATCCAAAACTGAAATACCTGCAGATCTTATACTTTGTCTTAGAATTAAATAAGTTAAGAATTTCTTTTTCCTCCCCTGCAGAGCTTCAGTGAAGATGTTTTCCAGTCTGTGAAGTCTTTATTACAGAGTGAAAAGGAACTATGCAGTGTATCAGGAGAGGACTGTTTAAAGCAGGATGAACATGCAAAATTAACTGAGGTTTGACATACTACTTTCTAAATCCTTTTTGTACTAAAGCATAGTGTGTTTTAATGGATCTCTGTAGGATATATGTTTAAATACTGGCTAACAATTGTTCTAATATAATGACATATGTATAAATGTTACTATTTATTGAAAATATAGCACTCTTCACTCTTCTACTCTGAAACATAAAAAAGTACTTTACCTGTACTGATTTTTTTTCTGTATTTCATTTTTTGAATTACTAGTCTTCATGACTTTTAATATTTTCATTCAAAATGAAAACGTAGCTGTGAATTTATCTTTGAAATTAAGGCATATCCTCTTGTCACTTAACGATACACAACATGCTGAGCTATTTGTTATATCTAGTGTTTCCAGTCTTCGTTTAAATTTATTACTATGAAAAATAGTAACATTTTAAAAAGTGTAATACATCAACAGTCATATGGTGCTGGGTCTTTGCAGCTTAAGACTAAAACATGTATTAAGGTAATTTTTTTTTCAAATGAGGTGTCTAATAGAAATCTTTATTATTATTATTTTGGCAAATGATTTTCTTTCGCATTCCTTGAGAAATTCTCCATTTGATTGTGTTTTGTAGAAAGATACTTTTGGCACCTGTATTGTTTGGCCACCTATACCTCTTTTTGCATCAGCTCAGTCTTGACTTTCTCTCTCTCTCTTTGGTACAGGGTCTTGCTATGCAGCTTGGACTCATAGTGATCCTCCTATCTTATCCTCCCTAGTGCTGGGATTACAGTGGTTCTCTGCCATGCCTGGTTTCAGGGTGATATTGGGATGGAACCCAAACCTGGGTCTTTGTGCTTGCCAGGCAAGTGCTTAGACCACCAAGCTATCTCCCTAGCCCCTTGACTTACTTTTTTTTTGTCTTTTTGAAATAGGGTCTCCCTTTGCAGTTCAGGTTGGCTTTGAGCTCACTTTCGTAGCCCAGGCTGGTCTTGAACTCACACCAATCCTCCTGTCTCAGCCTCCCAAGTGCTGGGATTACAGGCATGTGCCACCACGCCTAGCTATATTGACTTACATTTTTCAGAAATGTATGTTGCATTCTTCTTTATTTTAGTAAGATTGAGCCACTCTGAATGTAATTATCTGTTGGCAAGTGTTACAAGTCCTCTTTATTCTGTTCTCAACACTTTTGCAGCCCACATCTCTCTAGCTGCTTGTATGTCTATCGAAGCTCACATTCATTGCCGAGGTCTTTCTTGATCAATAGGCAATAGGTGTCTTTAGTACCCCATGGCAGTGTATTTTCTCTTTTATGATAAGGAAATTTTAAAGACTTCTGCAGGAATTTTAGTTCCACTTTAGTTGCTTATCTCAAAGTCTCTGTTTGAAGAAAAGAAAGCAATTTGTTATTTGAAATAATGTGCATATCTTACTGAGTGCTTATATGTGTCATAGTGAGTTTTACTGCTCAAAATTTTATAGATGTGCAAGTAGTCTCCTAGAGTTAACCAAATGCCTGGAAGTTAACACTTCTCATAGTTAGTAACTATGATTAGTCAGAATAAAAATCTCAGGGTAAGCCAGGTGTGGTGGTGCATGCCTGTAATTCCAGCACTCGGGAGGCTGAGGCAGGAGGATTGGTGTGAGTTTGAGACCAGCCTGGGCTACAAAAGTGAGCTCAAGGCCAGCCTGAATTGCATAGCAAGACCCTGTCTCAGACAAAAACAAAAACAAAAAAAAATCCCAGAGTAATTTAAAACTCTGCCTTGATGAAAAATGTATTCAGTATTGGTTTGTATTTTAACTCTGCTATTGCCCCCCTCATTCCTGACAGCTTATTATGTTGCTATCATTTAACTATTGTGTGTTTCCAGCTATAGTACTTGCTTAATAGTTCACTATTCTATCTTCAAGTAGAAAGAAATTCTATGATGTTGAAGACATAAACTGTAAATATTTATTTTTTAATTTTTTTCTTGTTTCAGAACTTTTGTTTGTTTATTTATTTTTATGGCTGGCTCAGCCTGCCCTGAGGGCAGGGCTGGCACAGCATGTGGTACCTGGGATCAAACCATGGTCCCTGCAGCCGCCTAAGCTTTACTAAGCAGGCGCTTTATATCACTGAACCATCCTGCCGGGCCCAAACTGTAAATTTTTAAAATAGTACCATTTTCAATTCATGAAAACAGTACATATTCTTTGTAAAAAAAAAAAAAAAAAAGAGAAATATACAGAAGTCTAAAAATGTAACTGTGACTGTATATATAGTTGTAAATTAGGAATTAAAGGCATAGATGAAAATAATAAGGTCACATGTGTAGTGTTACCTTGGTACTTGTTAATTGGGTCCAGGAGGTGTGGCAAGGATCAAAAATGATGACAATCATACAAATTGTTTTTCTGGAATGGGTAGCAAGTCACAAGATATTTGACACCAAGTTCTAACTTGTGTATCTAAACCAAACAAATGAAAAGTATCAAAAAAATTGTGTATCAAGTTGTATACCAAATTGAGTACCAAAGCAGTTGCATTTCAAGGTGTGTTTGTGATTCTAACATTTAGAATTAGTCACTGTTAATAGTTTTGAGTACTGTTTTCCAAAATAAGTTTGAAGTTATGTGTGTATTGTATTTTTTATAACTTGTCCTTTTTTTTTTTTTTTTTTGTCTTTTTGAGACAGGGTCTCGCTATGCAGTTCAGGCTAACCTTGAGCTCACTTTTGTAGCCCAGGCTGGTCTCGAACTCGCACTGATCCTCCTGCCTCAGCCTCCCTAGTGCTGGGATTACAGGCGTGAGCCACCACGCCCGGCTATAACTTGTCCTTTTTTACTTAATACTGCAACATTCCTCTTGCTATTAAGTATTCCTTAGAAATTTAATTTCTACTTACTTAATACTGCAACATTACTTAATACTGCAACATTCTTCTTGCTATTAAGTATTCCTTAGAAATTTAATTTCTATAAACTTCTGTGAATAAATTCTATGAAAGTGTTAAAGGAAATAAATGGTAGTATCATAGATAAAGAAAAAAACAGTCTTGTGGTCTACCCAGAGTGGAAGTGGCATTTGATTTGATTTGATTTGATTTGGAAAATGAATAAGGGCATGTAAATATCCATGAACAAGAGATCCCAGATTGAGACACTCAACTTTGAGATCCTTAGATGAAAATGTGCAGTATACATTGTAGAGCTGGCAAGGGCCCTTGTGTTCCAGTGAAAGTGAGGGAAGGCTGAAGGCATCAATTGTGCCCCCCCACTTAGCAGTTTCCCCTAGAAAACCTGGATTTGTTTGCACAGGGTGGCAGCATGACAGTGGGATCAGTTGGAAAAAGATTATAATAGTGCAGATGAGAAGGGGAGTCAGGAGAAATGGAGTGAAGAATATGTATTTGAAATACATTTCTGAGTTAGAATTGCTAGTGAGAAAGATATGAATGAAGTTCAGAGCTGCATTATAGAGCCAGATCTTGGTAGAAAACATTATATCTTTAAGAATATTGTTTGGGGGAACTTAGCATTTTATGCTTTTCTTCTCTCAGCTCTGTCAAAAATCTAAGACAAGATTTAAAAACTCAAGTTAATTGAGTTTTATTCTTTTATTATTCAGGTCACATTTCTGGGCTTTAATGAAGAAACAGATGCTGCTCATATACAGGTATAGTCAGTTTATCAAGTGGAAAAGACTGCAAGAGATTATCTGGAGCAGACTTTTTTTTTTTTTGTGGGACCGGGATTCAAACTCACAACCTTGCACTTGCCATGCAGGCACTTGTGCCATGGAGCTGTCTCCCCAGCCCTGGAGCAGATTTTTAAAAATTAATTTTATTAGTACACTTTTGATACACATATACTCACATTCATGATAGGGAATTTGCACCTGTACCTTTTGTATTGTGATTCTTCGTTTTTCCCCATCCTCCTCCTCTTTCTTCAGTCCAGGTAAGACCATGAAAAATGTACCTTAATGGCCCAGATTTACCAAAAATTTTGTTTTATTAAGTTCAAAGATGACATTTTGAAGTGAACTATTGAGTGTGCTTTGGACATTGTCACTTTTAACATTTTTATTGAAAACCCTTATTTTAGGAGGAATTATTAGGTTGGACCACCATTCATTTGTCTTGAGAAGGTTGCAAACCACAGGCTTTTTCTGCGTTCTGTGCATCATATGGAATGTAGTACTTGTTTTTTATTTTCATGGTTTTCATAATTTGACTTTAGCAGTAAAAGCTTTGAGTTTACTTGGGCTAGAGTTAAATATCAAAGAAAAATTTTGTAAGGTGTCATCATTGCTCAGTGTAAAAATTTTAGCCTGATGACTTAGACATTTATAGGGACTGTTTGAGATTAGAATCAATGAAGGAAGGCTTTACAGTTATATCAAGTGTGGTTGAAAGTCCTGAAGGTATACTACTTGTATCCTGCTACTGCTTGAAAATTTGCTGCATGTTTTTTTGTGATGCTGAAGCATCTCCTAGTAGAGGGAGACAAAATGTTACTCTCTTCTTTTTGAATATTGCATATCAGGTGATTATAAGTGAAAACACTGTTATATATCTTGAATGCCTTACCTGCAAGAGTTCAGACCAAGGAATCAAGAGGTCATATTCTTGAGAATATGTGAAAGAGAAATGTTCCAAAGTATTTCTCTGACATTCTTTTTTTAGCTTACTTATAAAATAATGTTTATTTTACAAAGTGCTGTCCAAGGGTCAAGGACTTCAGTAATTCTTTACCTTGAGAAAAAATATTTATGTAAAAGGAGCAAACATGAAAAGACAAAAACTAGCTTCTTTTAACTTTCTTTAATTTTTTTCAGTTGAAGATAACAATACATTCAAAAAGAAAGGCAGGCCTGATTTTACCAAGTTAAAACTTAAGTTCTAAGAAAGTGCATTTGGTACCCAAGAATGAATGAAGACTGAGCAAAGTTTCAGAGTTAAACCTGTGGCTGCTATTTGCTAAAAAATAAGTGAATGTAGAGTTGACATAGATATTTGAGGTAGTGTGTTATAATAAAATGTTATTATATAGTTTGATAGCAATACATTTGTAAGGTGTAATAACCGTAATATTAAATAATTTTTAGTATTTTTAATTTCTGAATTCTGTATGGATAATAGGCTGCATATGTATACTATTATGAGTCAGTTTATTGACCAGGTGACCTTAATGATTTTTGGATGAAGGGAACATTGTAAGAACCTTAACAAAGGAACCTTAACAAAAGTGTAAATTACAGTATTGTTTACTGTTATTATTTTAAATTAGGATTTAGCAGCAGTGTCTTTGGAACTTCCAGACCTTCTGAATTCACTCCACTTCTGCAGTCTAAATGAAAATGAGATCATTTGTATGAAGGACATAAACAAATCATCAGAGATCAATAATGGACCTCTAAATCAGGTAATAATAAGTTTTTCAGAGCAAATTTTACTACATTTACTTGAGTAACTTTTAAATACTTGGAGGTAATTTTTTTTTTTTTTCTATGCTATTTTAAGTAAATAGATCTCTTAGGAAATCTGGCTCATATAGTATTGACATATCTGATACAGAGAATTTTGGTCATTTCTTATGTAATAATTATTTCTCTGACGTTTTATAAGGGATATGCAATTACATACTAATTTTTTGCTTAAAATTTATTATTTCTAGATTTCTTTAACTTCCATCTATATATAAGCCATAGAGGCTTTTCTGCCAGATTTACCTAAATATTGTATTATATGTTGTAGAGCATGTCCTTCAGCTCATTTCTGGTTAAAACTTTACTAGGTCTAGTAGATATGATGAGATTTTTTTTTTTTTTTTTTTTTTTGTGGTGGGACCAGGGTTCGAACTCACGACCTTGCACTTGCCCAGCAGGCACTTGTGCCTCGGAGCTATCTCCCCAGCCCCCTGAGATATTTTAAGTTTATAAATAAATAAAAATATTACCGTTATAAAAAAATATTACCATTACAGATAGGTAGGCAACTTTATACTATTCAGCTTCTAACTACTATGACTGATTTGTTGATAACATATCAAAGAAAAATTCCTTGCTTTTTTTTCTTTTTTTTTTTAATCATGGTGCTGGAGACTGAACCCAGGGCATTGTACATGATAGGCAAGTACTATGTTTTAGGAGGTAAGACATTTACAAATGAAACATGTATTAAAATTTGTATTATTTATTCAGTGTATAACACTGTTGTGTTCTCTACAAAGTCTGTTGATAAGAAATAGAACTACTTGGCTCATATATTTTAGCCTTATTTGTTAGGATGTAAGGGTAGCTAGGTATTGCATTTGTATTTTACTTTTCAAAATACATTATTGGGCTAAGGAGAAACTCAGTGGTCTCAATACCTGCCTTGTAAGCACAAGGATCTGAGTTTAATCCTTGGGACTGCATATCATGCTGGCCACTGAAACCAGGAATGGTGGTGCATACCTGTAATCCCAGAGCTGGGGAGGCAGAGATAGGATCACTGAGTCCAAGCTGCATAGTGAGACCCTGTACCAAATAAATAAATAAATAAATAAATGAATCAATGAATGAATGATTAAAAGATAGAAAAAGTTGTATTTGTGCATTTATTTATTTATTTATTTAGTTTGTCTTTTTGAGACAGGGTCTCGCTGTGCAGTTCAGGCTGGCCTTGAGCTCACTTTTGTAGCCCAGGCTGGTCTCAAACTCACACCAATCCTCCTGTCTCAGCCCCCCAAGTGCTGGGATTAGAGGCATGAGCCACCACGCCCAGCGTATTTGTGCTTTTAAAGATAATATCTTGCAGAAAAAATGTCTTGACTCATAGTCTTTAAAACTGTGAACATTATTGGAAATTTTGCTACAAGATATTTGAAAAAGACAGTTCTCTTACTGTGATAGGAGGGAAGGTGGGATCATTCAGAAGCCACAGGAAAATGAGGTAAAAAATAAAGCAGAGGGCTGGCAAGATGGCTTAGTGGCCTAAAGTGCCTGCTTAGGCAAGTTTAGGCAACTGCAGGGACCATGGTTCAATCCCCAGCACCACCTGCTGCATCAGCCCCACCCACAGGGCAGGCTGAGCTGGCCAAATACAAAAAAATAAAAACAATAAAAAAATAAAGCAGAGCCTGCTTTCTGTTCTTGAGCCCTTTACAAGGTAGTTGGTGAGATAGGTGAATGAATAAATAAGGCAAATCACAACACCATACAATTATAGAAGGAAACACACTTGCCCAAGGAAATAAATACATAAGTAATAGAGTCCATAACTTTAAAGAAGATTAGGTAGAATCTGAAGACATGGGTAAGAAGAAAATAGGAAAAGAAAAGACTAAGAATTGAGAAATGTAGGGGCTAGGGAGATAGCTCTGTGGCACAAGTGCCTACCTGGCAAGCGCAAGGTCGTGAGTTCAAACCCCGGTGCCACAAAAAAAAAAAAAAAAAAAAAAAAAAAAAAAAAAAAAAAAAAAAAAAAAAAAAAAAAAAACAGAATTGAGAAATGTAGCGAGAAAAAAAATGAAACATTGCAAAGTCATGGAACCTTTCAAAATGTATGCATTTTTTATTTTTTCTTAATGTTTTATTTCAAGGCCTTGCTCAGATAATAAGTTTCATGTTTAAATTAAAATTGTACATCTCACTTTTTTTTCTTTCCCAAGAATCATCATTCTGGAATGCTTTGTGTTATGAGAGTGTCGCCGACATTACCAAGGCTGAGAGTTGATTTCATCTTTAGTCTCCTAAGTAAATATGCTACTGGTATAAGGTATACCCTGGACACATACTTGCATCAGAACCACCAGCTTGAGACCACTTATGAAGATGAGGATGATACTAATCAGTCTGTGTCTTCCATAGAGGATGACTTCGTTACTGCTTTTGAGCAGTTGGAGGAAGAGGAGGCTGCAAAGCCATATAATGATGGTTAGTTTTTGGTTTTTTACTAGGTTTTTCCCCTAGAGATCTCCTTTTTTTTTTTTTTTTGGAAAGGGGAAAGTTCACTTTTGAAACTGATAAGGCAGACTTCTTCCTTGAAATTTATGTTGAAATGTTACCTAGCTTAAACATTTTAACCTTTATTATGGTAGCAGTGTTTTCTTGTGATTTTTTTTATCTTCCTTATCTCCTGATTTTTAGTTTTACTACTTCTGTTAGGTAGTGCTATGCAAGCTTTGTTTACTTTATCACCTGGTGTTCAACACCTGTCTAAGTATGTATTTCAGAAGCATTGTCTGCCAGAGTCACTACAATAGTGTTTCTAACATACATGACAACAAACTAAAGCATTCCAATACTAGGTGACCCCAGACATTGTGTAAGATGATATTATTTTAGTAAAAGATATCGGTTTAAGTATTACTTAGGATGAATCTTTTTCTTAAAAAACATAATATAGAAGATTTATTGTCAATAAAGTTTTGATACTTATTCTGCTGATTTAAATTTTTTGAAGTTTTGTTCTGGAATAACTTAACCATTTCAATTTTCTGTCATAGGAATAAATGTTACTATACTCCGAAACCAGTGTGATACAGCTTCTCAGACTGTTTGTAGTCACCATTTGGAAACACACGATTTAAAGATTTTAGTCAGCTCTGGACAACAGAAGACATTGGCTAAATCCTCATCTCCCTTAATAAATGTTCTTGGACATAAAGAACCACATTCTGTGAAAAATTCAGTCACAACTTCAATTTCAGAGCCTTGGATCCAAAGGAGTTTCTATAGGTCATCTAATGCTTCAGGTAAAGGTAGTGATACACAGAAAACTGTCTCTTCTTCTTCTCCTGCCTACTGTTCAGAATCAGAATGTTCAAGTCCAAGTCCTGTTATTTTCTTGGATGAAGAAGGTTATCAGAAAAGTTTAAAAGCAAAACTTGAGCTGCCTAAAATTCCTGTGATGAAAGATGATGTAGAAGATTCAGACTCAGAAGTAAGTGAATTTTTTGATAGTTTTGATCAGTTTGATGAAGTAGAACCAACTTCAGAGACTTCCTGCCTATTCAGTGATCCTGTTCAAGGGAAGTCATCACGAAAGAAAGGTCACAAACATGAAAAGTCTTGTATGAATCCTCAAAAATTTAAGTCTGATTGCCCTACTCTTCCAGCTAATGTTAAAAAGCCAACTCCTCGTAAGCCAGAATCTCCATACAGCAACCTCTATGATGCTCCAGATTCTCCTCGTCCAGTAAAGGCATCCGGGGATGACAGTGGTTTGTTTAGTCCTGTTCGATCCTCTGCTTTTAGTCCTCTTGGAGGCTGTACTCCTGCCGAGTTTTTTTGCCAAACAGATATTGGTGGAAATCAGACTCATGATTCTGTTTATTACACCTATGAAAATTATGCAAATAGCATTTCATGTGAAGTGCTAGAGTCAGTTCTTCATAGCCAATGTGCTAATGAAATATCAAATATTAATAGTATTAAAAGAGGAGAGGATAAAACTATTGCTTTTAAGCATGGAAACATTGATCAAAAAAATAAATCTAAAAGTAAATCTTTAATGATTAAAGATAGCATTCAGAAATTTGCTGCAGATCTGGTGGAAAAAAGTTTTAGTAGTGCATTTAAAGACTTACAGAAAGGAGTCTCTTCATGTACCAGTGCATTGTGCCATTTAGCCATAAAATTGACATCATCTATTTTTCAGATGGCATTTAATGAACTGAGAAGGCAGCATGCATTTTCACTAAAACAACGTGCCATTAGTAGCTTGGCTAATTTTTTGGTAAGTGAAGCCTTATCACATGCCTTAAAAGATTTACAGTATGTAAAGAAGCAAATATTTACAAACACAGTTGCTAGGTTTGCAGCAGATCTTGCCGAAGAGCTTGTCTTTGAAGGCATCATGGAAGTGTGCCAGTTTTCATATCCTTCAACACCTGTATCTCCACGGTGTCAGTCATTTGATTTTGAAGATAAAGTAGTGAAGTCATATGCAAAAGATTTGTCTGAGTCGGTAATACAGGAAGCATTCGTTGAGCTATCACAAGTTGATGTGCCCTTCACAACAAAGGCAGCAGTTAGTGTTTCTACAGATATCAAGGATATGAATGCAGAAAGTGAACCACCATCTATACAGACCTTTACATTTTCTCCTTCTTTTAATAGTCAGCCAATTATGGTGACAAAACCAGTGCAAGAATATAAAAAGGAATACACCATGCAACAAGCCTTGTTTTGTACTTCAGGAATTGTCAGTTCTATTCCAGTGCCCTTGGCAGGAAGTGCCCTTCTACCATATCATATTTCTTCTACTGTATGTCAGACAAATTCTCATCTGTCATTTGATGACAGTAATTCAAATGGTGATCCTTCCCAAGCACACGCTGTCACAAAAAACAAAGAGGAAGTAGCTTGTCTCAGAAATATTTGTTTACCTTCAGAACACACTCTAGATAGCCAGAATGATTGTAAACCAACTAATAATGAAATTGAAATGCAAAGTTCTTCAAAATTAACAAGTGAAATTAACAAGTTTTCTGCAGCAATGGTGCAAACAATAGTAAATGAAACTTTGGAATCAGTGACACCATTCCAAGTTACAAAAACAGCTGATGAACATACTGATTATTTAACTAAAACAGTAAAAGGATATACATCTTCCTCTCTTCAAGTAGCACCACAACAAGGGGAAACTAGCAATAAGGACATGTTTGCTGAACTATTATCTAAATCTGTTATTAAAGATTCAATAGATACAAGCAAATTAATGATCACAGTTTCAGATACAAATATAGTACCTGAGGAAAGCTTGTCTGTTGCTGCAGAGGAATCAAAGTTGACTTTGGAAAAGTTGCCAAAATTTCTTGATGCTCAGAATCACTTACCTGGCTGTTCACTTTCCATGAAAAAGGATTATGTTCCAGAATGTAAAGATTTGGTGGTTCCTGGAATTTCTTTAGAGATGCCACCACCTTGTCCAATGATGGGAAGTCAGAAACGTGATCTGAAGGAACTTTGTAAGGATAAGCCAGTGAAAAAGCATAATTTGAATGATACAGCTCTTGAGCCCTTATCTTTCGGACAGGAGAGCCCTTTCGGTCACTCAGATACTTTGTCATCAACCATGCTTGCCTGTGTAGATGGTTTGCATGTGGAAGATAAACAGAAAATCAGAGACCGAAACGGAATACCTAATACTCCTCCATCAACTCCTCTAGTTCCATCCCAGGCTAGTTCTGAATGGGATATCAAGAAGTTAACCAAAAAGCTCAAAGGGGAATTAGCCAAAGAATTTGCTCCTGCGACACCACCGTCCACGCCTCACAACTCATCTGTTGGTAGTTTGTCTGAAAATGAACAGAATACTATAGAGAAGGAAGAGTTCATGTTGAAACTCATGCGGTCTCTTTCAGAAGAAGTTGAAAGTAGTGAAGGTGAAGAACATCCAGAAATGGATGTGAAGCCAGAGCACTCAGGGAAGAAAGTGCAATTTGCAGAAGCATTAGCTACACATATAATTTCTTTTGCAACTGAAACAGCAGCCTCTCATTTAGATTATAAAATAATTCAAGAACCTGCGGTTCAAAAACCTTGCTTCAATATGCAAAGTCAAAGAAGATCATTGCCTATTTTTTTAAGTCCCTCTGATGAAAATTTTCTGACAGGTAGTTTTGCAGGTGAAATGGCAGCAGAAATCATTGCAGAAGCTGAGAAAATAGTGAAAGTTAGAAGTTCTGTACTTTGCAGGCAAAAGAAGAATCTTTGCTTTACTGATAGGGACCAAGATTATAGATCAGAAGAAAAGTTGGATATGGAGGTGGTTGTGTATCCAGAAGTGGATGCACTTAATCTTTCAGTACCAACAAGTTCTTGTATGTCAGGTCTGACGTACAAATATCCTAGCTGTGAAAGTGTGACAGATGAATATGCAGGCCATGTTATCCAAATACTACAGCAGGAAGGTGGCAATAGTGAGTTAATAATGGAGCAGTATGCCAGTAGACTTGCTTATCGGTCTGTTAAGTCAGGTTTACAAGAAGCAGCAAAGATAGCCAACATGCAGTGCAGCTCAAAAATGTTCCTTGTGCCAAGTGCACAAGGGAGAATAAACAGTGAACTGTCCATATTTTCTAATGAAGAGCCCTGCCAAGAAGGAAAGAAGAATAAAAGAAAAAGAAATGAAGGTCACCTTTGTCAAAATCTAGCTTGTGAAAGGACAAAAGATAAAAGGAGAAATGAAGACTCTCATTTGTATAGTTTTTCAGCCTCTCTTACTCACTGTATAACAAGAGATGTTAAAAAAGAGCTGACAGAACCTGAAGTTGACTTGCCAAAACCCTTAACAGATTCCTGCCTTTTTGAAAAATCTGGATATGTTGGAGATACTGAGTGCCACATAGAATCAGAATTTTCTAAACCTCTTCAGCCTTCCTCACAAAACCAAGGGTTTCACCACCATACAGATAGCTTAAATGGGCATGGTTGTGGAGAGAATATTGTTCAAGTTATAGAACAGTATGCTAAAAAAGTAGTAGATGACACTTTAGAGTTAGGTCTAGGATCTAAAGTTTTCCAAGCATCTGAAACCACAAAATCAGTGGATAAGATAACTTATGCGGAAAAGTTGCCACGTCTTACAAATCAAAATTGTAGGTATTGTGACCTTAAGGAGCTCCACGATTGTACTGGAAATTCATCGCAGCACTTTTTCAAACAGGATTCACATGTTAGTAGTAAACTTGTTAAAAATTCATACTTTAGCAACATCTATCAGAAATCTCGAATTTTTCATCTTGATGTCCCTCAAATTCATGTAAATCTTGACAACAAATCATTACTTGCCGAGAAGATAGTAGCTGAAGCCATTGAAAGAGCGGAGAGAGAGCTAAGCAATACCAGTTTGGCTGCTGATAGTGGAATTGGACACGATGGAATTAGTTTTGCTGAGAGCCTTACTACAGAAATAATGACATCAGCCATGACGAATATTGGACATGCTGTTAGCAGGTAATTTTCAAAATTTTGGATGGTCGTAATGATAAAGTGAAAAGTTCAACTTGCTCATGTGTGTTTTCTTACTGTATTTGTCCATGGTTTCATATCCTACATGTGATTTTCATGTGTTTTATTTTCCAGTATCTTTTGAATAAAAATAACATTTATTTGTTTATTTTTGGTACTGGGGATTGAACCCAGGACCTTTACACTAAATTACATCACAAGCCCTTGTCTACTATTTTATTTGAGATGTTGTCTAACCAGGTTGCCCTAACAGGGCTTTTATGATCCTCTTACCTTTTTTTTTTTTTTTTTTTTTTGTGGGACCAGGGTTCAAACTCACGACCTTGCACTTGCCCAGCAGGCACTTGTGCCTCGGAGCTATCTCCCTAGCCCCGATCCTCTTACCTTAACCTTCCAAAGTACCAGGATTTTCTAGCATGTACCACCACGCCTGGCTAACAATCTGAGAATTTTGTACTGTAAATGTTTGCTAGTATTAATTTTCTTTTTTCTTCTTTATGGCCAGTTTAGACCACCCCAGGAGCAGGACTGGTATGGCTTGTGGTGTCAGAGATCAAACCACAGTCCCTGCGCATTTGCCTAAACTTGTCTAAGCAGATGTTTTAGACTGTTGAGCTAATCATGCCAGCCCTAATTTTCTATTCCGTGATTAAATTTTTATATTTTATTTTTCCTGTTTACAAAGGTAAGTGTTCTTACAAAGAGCTTGGTGTAGCTGTGCATGGTGACATGTGCCTGAAATCCCAGCACTTGGGAGGCTGAGGCAGGAGGATCAGTGCAAGTTTGAGACCAGCCTGGGCTACAAAAGTGAGCTTAAGACGAGGCTGGACTGCATAGCAAGACCCTGTCACAAAAAGACAAAAAACAAACAAAACCAAAGAGCTTGGTGCAATCCTGTTGCTCTGAGAAAGAAAACTAACGTGTACTTCCATCAGTGCCATCTCTTTGTTCCATAGTAACTTGTTCTGCAATTTTTGTTTCTTTTGGAGAGTTAGTTTTAACAACTTAGTTAACGTTTTCATTTTTAACCTTTTTTTCTACCTGAGAATATGTCAAGGCCATCCCATGTTATTTGTCTATAGGATTGTATCTGTAAGTCTCAAGATAGAGAGAAAATGATTTGAGTTGAGGTGGATCTTAGTTGAGTCACATAATACTCCAGATTTTTGAATACTCAAAACAATGGGTAATTGTTAGAATTCAAAAGTCTAGAATACTGATAAGAATGCAGAGTCAAAACTATGACAAAGTCTGCCACTTTTTAAAAAAAGCTGTATGTCATTCATCTGGAACTCTTGAGTCCAATTCTTAGAATTCTCTTAGGATGAGAGATGCTACTGGTTTTGACTTAATTGGGAGGCTGCTGTTCTATAGAGCAGGGGCTGGAAGTTATAATGTCTGAGCTCATTTGGGGCCCACTCCTTTATTTTGTATGGCCTGCAAGCTAAGAATATTTTCTATACCTTTTTACTGGATGAAAAAATCAAATAACATTTGTCCTATATGAGAATTATATAAAACTCAAACTTCAGTCTTCATAAACTTTTTAGAATATAGCTATGTTCATTTACATGTTTTGTGTGGCTGTTTTTGTGCTATGATGATAAAGATGAATAGCTGGAAGTACCTAAGTATTTACTATCTGGCCCTTCATAGAGAAAGTTCATGAACCTGTATCATAGACCCATGGTTTATTTATGTGGCTAATAACTATTAAAAATGAATAAGTGAATTTTGTGGTCAAGGAGATTATGGGACTTCAGAGGAAAGGGATAAATGAGCTATATAGTGCGTCTAAGGAGAGTCACCCAGAGAAAAACATTCTCTCAGGCTTTCACAGAAAGCAAACTGGCCAATCAGGGCCATGACTCGTACCAAAGGCTGACACTAACAACAGTTCTACAGAGTACCGTATATGGTCCTAAACTTAATCCTGAGGGGATTTGACCCTGGAAGATACAAAAAAATGAATGTTTTGTTATACAGGTCTTGCTTTGACTTGTCCTTGATCACCTAGCCAAAAAAAAAGCTTAATTATAATGCATGAAACACAGAGCTAGATTGGTGAGATGAGCTTTAGGAGGCTTAGATTCAATAGCCTCCAACATTACAAGCTTCACTGGTGGCCCACTGCAATTGCAGAACATTTGACTGTGTGTGCATCTGCTTCCTCTTAGTCCAAAGAGAAGAATTTTCTTTTCCTTTCTTCTTCCTTTTTCTTCTTAGCAACATCAATAGGGAGGTGGGTCATGCCCACACACTGTGCTATGTAGAACTATTGTGAGGACAATATGCAATATGTCAACTTTTAAAAAAAGAAAGGAGAAAAGAAAAAAAAAAGTAATGTTGATTGACTGTTAATGTTTAATTGTTTGATCAATCTTATATACCTATACCTATTAATCTAAACTGATCTGATGATGAAAATATGTAATATAACCATTGTTAAATTTAAACAATAAAAAATATTAAATCATGAAAAAAAAAATGAATAAGTGGTAGTAAAGCCCTTAAAAAAAAAAGAAATAACTTTCTTTATACAGTGGCCTCAGGTTGTTTTATCCCCAGTTCCTTTCTCAACATCAAGACAGGAAAACTCTCTGTAGTTTGTAAGACATCATTCCCAGGACCCAGCAAATACAGCCAGTACTTTTGCTACTTGTTCTTTAGTATACTCAGAGCTGCTTGGTAATAGATAGCTACCCTTCAAGTTCTTGTGGTAAGCCAACTTTTCTTCCAGATTGGCATTTACAAAGAGTACCTTATAATTTTTTGCCTGTTTCTTTTCTTCTGTTATTTTTTTCCACCACAATGCTAGGGATAGAACTTAGAACCTTGTTCATGAGGCAAACACTCTACCATTGAACTATTTGTTGGCCCTTATTTTGTTTTGAGATAGAGTCTCATTAAGTTACTTGTGCTGGTCTCAAGTTTACGATTCTGTTGCCTCAGCCTCCTGAGGCACTAAATTACAGGCATGTTGCGCCACACTTGGTTTCTTTTTTCTAAGTAATTATTTTAGTGTGCTAAGCTTTCCTATTGCTAGATGCAATGCCTCATATATACAACTTAAGTGAAGATAGGTTTAATATGGCTCTCAGTGTCATTCAGTGCATGATCATCTAATTGCAAGGTAGAAATATCTTAATAGAAGACCATGGTAGAACAGACTCTTGGTTGATGGTGGTCAGGATGCTGAGCAGAAGTATAGTGCCTGAAAGGAAGGAGCCAGGGACCATAGACAGTGGTACTTTGGTTGATGAACTTAGTTTGTTCTGTGATTTTGGAAAAGAGGGCCATATTTGTGCTTGTGTGGGAAACATGGTCATAGGCCTGTTTGTTACCTGATGCAGAACTTGCAAATAAATTATTTGCAAATGAAAGAGTTGGTGAATTGTGGTACCACTGTATAGTACCATTCCATGCCTCTATGACCCACTCAGATACCCAGAAGTGTGATTTACTAATGTGCTTTAATTTCACAGTAGTTTTTGTAATACATAATGTTGTCTTCATGCTGGGTGTTTCTTAATCCAATCAAAGATATATAAGGATTAATTATCAAAAGCAGCTCTTTGTCAAATTCACACCCAAGCATAGCTTCTTAAACCCATACTTAGTTTTCAAATAAAGACAGTAGTAACTCATAATTTTTCCTAACATAATACAGCTATCCCATGTAGAACTGGAAGCACAATAGATAATTCAACAGTCCCAGTGTTTTGCAAAATTCCAACTTTCCTCTAAACCTCAAGGCAAACTCTTTTTTTTTTTTTTTAAGTTTTTTTTTTTTTTTCTTGTTTCAGAACCCTTGTTTGTTTATTCACTCATTTTTATGGCCGGCTCAGCCTGTCCCGAGGGCAGGGCTGGCACAGCATGTGGGGCTGGGGATCGAACTGCGGTCCCTGAAGCCGCCCAAGCTTTCCCAAGCAGGCGCTTTAGACCACTGAGCCATCCCGCTGGGCCCCGGCAAACTCTTTTTAATTCTAAATCTAAAAATCAAAAGCAGGGGCCCAGCGGGATGGCTCAGTGGTCTAAAGCCCCTGCTTGGGAAAGCTTGGGCGGCTTCAGGGACCGCGGTTTGATCCCCGGCACCACATGCTGCGCCAGCCCTGCCCTTGGGGCTGGCTGAGCTGGCCATGAAAATGAGTGAATAAACAAACAAGGGTTCTGAAATAAGAAAAAA